>SNQJ01S0141640.1:0-24811 GCA_010110895.2 Picea sitchensis | reverse complement strand
TTTGGGTCGTAGGCAGTTTAGGAGGGAAATGCTACTATTATATGACAGTAGCGCAACAGAGGAGGAGCTTGTAGACTACAGCATGGATCCGTTGGAGGGCATAGACATTTGGGGGTTGCTAGTTGGCACCTGGTCCATCTCAATTTGTGTCACGTCTTGTTGGAGCAAGGATTTGGGATCTGGTATGTCGGTAAGCCCTGTCTCCTCCCCACTTTCTTCATTGGGGTTATCTTCTTTCTCTAGGCCCGACCCCTCTTCTTCTCTCCCTGCTCAAGAAGGTTTCATGCCTGGTGAGGGTGCATTTTTTGGCGTTTCTTACTCAGTTGGGACATCTTTGTCGACATGCCCTTTCTCCTTGTGGGCAGAAGTGTCACTTCCAAAGGATTCTTGGGCGTTGGGGCATCAGGATCTTGGGGGCCTTGGAAAACTCAGCTGGAATCAATACACAGGTTTATTTTCGCCTTATCGGCCAATTGGCCCCCTCGAAACCCAAGGGGTATGTTCAGATCCTTTTGTCTCGGCTAAGTTCACAAATTCTCTTCTGGTACATTCACAACCCTTGGCTTCAGTTTCGTCTGAGCCTCTATTGGAGTCTCACTTAGGGATTTCAATGGGCCTTCCCTCATCCGAGGCGGATCTTCGCCATAATACTCAAGTACGGTCATCCATGCCATGAAAGAGCAAAAATAAATGTCTTAAGCCCAAAAATGCTCCAGCAAGGCTTGTTCTAGGTGAGGATGTCACCATGGCACAGGTGATGAATTTCTCTGCATTGGTCGTGGTAGGGAATGCTCGAGGTAGGCGTTTTAGTGCAAAATCTCTTAAGACTTGGGCGGCCACACACTAGATGGGCCATCTAGGGTATGTGTCGGCGGTGAGGGTTTTGGCTCGAGGTTAGTTTGCTTTCAATTTTGAAAAGCCAAAGGATGCACAATGGGTCCTAAATTCTCCCTGGAGTGTGGATTCAACTTCTGTCTATCTCAAGCTTTGGTCGTCGATGTTCGATGCAGGTAAGGAGCGCTTGGATGTTGCTCCCATTTGGGTTCGGCTCCCTTGTCTTCCTCTAGAGTTCTGGACTAGGGAGATTTTCAAAATGATTGGGAATACATTAGGATCCTTCCTAGATGCGGATGTCCTTCTTGGCATCTGATGAATATGTGGTTGCACACATTTTAATACTGATAAACTTGCAGGAAGGATTGGCAGAGGACTTGGAATTGGTGTCTAGAGGGAAGACTTTTAAGCAGAGATTGGACTATGATGGAGTACCTTTTCCGATGACAATGGTGTCACAAACAAGAGCATATTTTGACCCAGTGTCCACTCCCTTTTAGAGCTAAGAAATCGAAGGTTGAGGTTGTCGAAAAACGAAATATATCGGAGGCTCGAGCAAAAGGTGTGACACCAGGTTTAGTCAGGGGTTGGCATCAGGAGGAGCAAAGTTTTCGTGACCGGTCGATCAAGGAGGCTCCCTCGGAAATGAGGTTGCCCACTTCACAAATATTTTCCGTGACTATGGACTCAAGTGGGGGCCCTATTGTCCCTTTGTTGGAAGGCTTCTCAAATGCCACTTCGTTGTGAGTTGTCTCTCCCCACAGGGTCTGTCTTTTATGTCTTCACAATCAATTAATTTTGTGATAAATTCTCTTTGTTTTCTTGGAAAAGATTGGATCGGTCCCTTCCATTCTATCCCCCCATCCTTGGACTGTGAGGCCTCCCCTTCCCAAACTCTTTGCCTTCCTATAGCGACCCCAAATCCTCCCTACCCTGAAATTTCTCTGGGTGATTCAAAGTCGTCCATGGACTCAGTTGAAGAGACCATTGTACACAAACTCAAGAATCGTCGGGTGACGAACTCCTCGGGGTTGGGTATCATTGGTTTAGGAAAAAATCTGGGGTCTGAAGTTATCTCGAAGGGATGTGGTCGAATATCCTTTCTTTCCAAGGCATAGAATAAATCCTTAGCAGATGTGGCAATTGGTAAACAACTCTCCATCTTTGGGGTGCTTAGAGCAGCGAAGCCCCAGGAAGGAGTTTCCCCATGAAAGTGGCCTCTCTCAATTGTAGGGGTTTGGCAAGCCCCTCCAAAAAAGTTTCCCTTAAGAGGATGATAGCCTCACATCAACCTGATATGCTTCTCTTGCAAGAAACCCTGGGGGAAAGTCAGGTTGTGGTCTCTCTTTTGGAATTTGTATTCCCGCTTTGGTCTTTTATAAGGTTGGATGCCAAAGGAAGGTCGGGAGGGTTAGCAATTGGATGGAACAAAAATAAGGTCAAGATGCTCAATTATTAGGGTTTCAATTCAGGCCTTAGCGTTGAGATTGTGTGTGCAGATATGGAAAGGTATTTTACTATTTTAAACATCTATGGGCCATATCAAGATAGGGTGCCTTTTTGGGAATCATTGCTCCGGAAATCTTTTATTTCAAAAGACAATATGATCATTGAGGGAGATCTCTATCTCTCCTTGGGGGCAGTTGAGATTTGGAGTCCAAGGGCACGAGCAGACCCCCTTACGGATTTTTTTCGTCACTATCTTTCAGAGGCTGACCTCTTGGACCTTGCCCCATTAAAACTACTCCCCACTTGGTGAAATAAGAAGACAGGGGAGGATAGAATCGCCAAGAGATTGGATAAATTCTTGGTATCTAAAAATATCATGAATCAGCCCAATCTCATTAGACAATGGATTGGGTGCGGATGTGAATCAGATCACTCTCCAATTCTCATTGATATTTCCAGAGGTCCTAGGAAACCTCCTAGCCCCTTCAAATATAACCTAACATGGCTAAATAAGGAAAGTTTCCAATCTCTAGTCAAAAGGTGTTGGGTACCATATGATCTGACTTGTGTTGTGGCAACAGGGATTCATTTTTCCACATATATGAAGCGAGTTAAAGAGGAAGTGGTGTTATGGGAAAAGGAAAAAAGGGATAGGGATGAAAGCGCTCTCAAGGAGATTGAGGTAGTGTTGCGGGCCATCTATGACTCAGTTGGAGAAGGATATCATTCCCATGAATCGAAAGAGGCCCTTTTGACCCTAGAAAAACAAAAGAGACAACTTTTAACGGATCATGAGAAAGTTTGGAGGCAAAAAAGTAGGGCGATATGGCTCAAGAGCGGGGATCAAAATACAAAAAAATTCTAGGACTTTGCCAACGAGAGGAAAATCAGGAATACAATCTGGAGTCTCGTAGATTCACAAGGCAACGAAGTGTCGTCCTTTCAGGATTTGGCTCAGTTGGGGAAAAGTCACTTCCATAACTTGTTCAAAGCACCTAATGAAGCAAATATTGTTGATATAATCTGATTAGCAACCCATTTCCCTCAGTTCACAAAAGAAGAATCGAACTGAGTTTTGATGGAGGAGGTGACCAAGAATGAAATTCAAGAAGTCCTATGTAGTTTTTAGAAGAAGAAAATCCTTGGGCTGGATGGATGGACTGTTGAAATTTTTCTAGGTTTCTATGAATTACTAGGAAAGGACATCCAGGCGGTGGTTGAAGAATCACGCAAGGAGGGTCACTTTTATGCTCCTTTGAACTCAACCTTCATTGCCCTTATTCCCAATTCAAATACTCCTCAAGACTTGAATGATTTCAAGTCGATATCTCTTTGTAACTGCATATATAAGATAGTGGCAAAGGTGATAGCAAAAAGAATTAAAAAGGTCCTTTCGAAGTCTATTTCAAAGGAACAATTTGGATTCCTGGAGGGATGTCAAATACATGAAGCCATTGGAGTTGCATAGGAAGGAATCCATTCTATGAAAACAAAGAAGATAAAGGAGCAGTGCTCAAAATTGACTTATCAAAAGTCTACTATCGGGTCAATTGGCTCTACATCAGACTTATCCTTACTCATCTAGGTTTTGAAGTTGATTCTACCAGATAGGTGATGTGATGTATTTCCACTGCCTCTTTTGTTGTTTTGATCAATGGTTCAGCTTCCTTTTGAAGTCTATTTCAAAGGAACAATTTGGATTCCTGGAAGGATGTCAAATACATGAAGCCATTGGAGTTACATAGGAAGGAATCCATTCTATGAAAACAAAGAAGATAAAGGAGCAGTGCTCAAAATTGACTTATCAAAAGTCTACGATCGAGTCAATTGGATCTACATCAGACTTCTCCTTACTCATCTAGGTTTTGAAGTTGATTATATCAGATGGGTAATGTGATGTATTTCCACTGCCTCTTTTGTTGTTTTGATCAATGGTTTAGCTTCCCCTTTTTCTGGGAAGAAAGAGGACTTCTCTAGGGATGTCCATTATCTCCACTTCTTTTTCTTCTAATAGCGGAAGAACTTAGCAGTACCTTGGAATCAGCAAAATCAAATAGGGAGTTTGGTGGAATTGATATCTCCACAACTCTTTGTATTTCCCATCTATTGGTTGTCGACAATATCATGATTTTTTGTAATGGGCTTAGAGGGGATGCAGAAAAACTTTTCAACATTTTGAATCTCTTTGGCGAGCTATCGGGATGCAAATAAATGAAGGGAAAACCACGATCTCTTTTCAAAATATGGAGGAGGAAGAAATTGAAATATACAAGTCCTTTTTCCCTTTCGAGGTTAAACATCTAGACGAATGGCTAAAGTATTTGGGTTTTCACCTAAAACCAAATAGCTATAAGAAGATAGATTAGATGTGGTTGTTAAGCAAATTGGAGAAACAACTAAACATATGGAGTCACGGGTGGCTCTCCAGAGTTGAGCAACTAATTATGGTGAAATCAGTCTTGGAGGCTATTCTGATGTACCAGATGTCACTAGCATGGATCCCAAAAGGAATCCTCGAAAGGATCAAGAGAATTTGCTCAAAATTTATGTGGGTTGGGACCAAGAAAAATCTAGTCATTCTCTGGGTCAAATGGTCCACCCTAGCAATTCCAAAAGTTCTATAGGGCTGGGGCCTCAAAAACATATTTCTTTTTGCAAAAGCATTGGTTGCAAAATCTGTTTGGAGATTAGTTACCACAAAGAATCTCTGGACACAAGTGGTTACACAAAAATACATATGGCCTTCTTTTCTACAAGATTGGATTAGGAGCCCATCAAAAAAGCACCCTATGTCTTCTATTATTTGGAAATGTTTGGTTAATTCCTTTGAGGTCATTGGGAACGGTGTAGCTTGGCATGTCAGTAATAAGAATAAAGTGAGATTGTGTGCAAACCCTTTCTCGGGGAGTGGTGGTGCACACATTCTCCCAGACCCTCTTATTCAGAACTTACATGACAAGGGTCTATTTCATCTCAGTCAGATTGGGGATCCCACCAGTACCAATATTTGGTCTCAGGGATGGAAGACTCACACTCAATTGGGACTTGCAGAAGAGTTTGGGGAAGTCTGGTTAAATTTCACTAGGGCTTTAAAGAAGTCTCATATTCACTTGGTGGACAGCGAGGATGAATTGGTATGGGCTCTAGACCCTTATGGCATCTACACTCCAAAGATGGGTTAGACACAACTCAATATAGATCTACACCTCAAGGCCCATAAATGGTGGTGGAAAGGGTTGTGGAAACTATGTTTCCCACTGAAGTCCAAAATCTGTGTGTGGAGTATTTTGGCTAAAAAAGTACCAACATGGGAAGTTATGAAAAAAAGAAAAATTGTAGGCCCGTGATGGTGTATCATTTGCAAATTAGAAGAAGCAACTCAAATTCACATTTTTATTGTTTTCCCTTTCATAAAGGCGGTCTGGTAGGAGGTTGAAAAGTTCCAAGGACATGCAATCACATGGCAAGGACAGTCAGTGGAAGAAGCCTAGAAATTGTGGACCTCCTCAACAAATAATAAATTGCGTGCTCTCCCACTTTTAGTCTGTTGGGGTACTTGGTTAGCCAGAAATTCCCAATTTTTTCGCAATAAATTGATCCCAGAGGAAGTCATTGTTGCACAATGTATTAGCATCTTAGCACATTTTCCACAGGAAAAAGCTAGGAAGACTAGAAGAACACCACAGGAAGAGAGAGTGGACCATCAAAGGTCATGGGCATATTGCAATGGGGCATCACAAAGCAGAAATCAGTGATGTGGGGGGGGAGGCAATTTTGTACCTATCTGATCATGTCCACTTCAAAATGAAAATGGGTTTGGGCCCTGGTTAAAATAACTTTGCGAACTTGATGTCTCTAAAACTACTTCTATTATTTGCCAAGGAAAAAAATGTTACATCTATCCAGATTTTTGGGGACTCACAAATTGTTGTTTAAATGGGTGAAAAAATTACGACACTGTCATAACATGCATTTGCTTCCAATTCTTGAAGAAGTTCAAGGGTTGGTGAACACATATGATGATTTCAGCATTCATCATATTTACAGGGAGAGGAATATGGTAGCTAACCAACTGCCAAAAGCTGGGATCGAGATGGAGCGGGGGCAGTGGCATATTGTTGAGGACTTGGACCTTTTATTGAGGATCATCATGATCCTTAATTTCCATTTTGATCTTTTTATGGACAATTTTGTTATTGTAATTTATTTGTATTTGGACATAATCTATATATGTCAGGGTAGTGGTTCTTTCTACAGTCATGTTTTTGGAACAGATGAGCAGCGACTTCTTGATGTGCTTTCTCTCTTCGACACTATCTACTAGATTTGTTTATGTGGCGGTTATATTCAGCTTCTATATCAGCAGACACTTTTGTATTTTCAAAAGTCCTCTTTTTCGGCTTCCTTTTGTTCATATCATGCGACCTCATTGTAAGGCACAACAATGCATGATATTATGCATCTTCAGAATGTAATTTCCTTTCTTCTATGAAATAAAATTATGTTTTTTTTTTTTTTCGAGGAAAAAAAAAGTCTTAGAAAGATGATAAGTAGACAAACTCAACAACTTCTCTTTGACGAAAATTATTTTCCAAATTCAATTAGCATTTTACCAAACTTTGAATACTGAATTTTTCACTTAAATGTTTTGGCCCATTTAAAAAAAACAAATAATTATAATTTTGAAAAAATAAACTGTTCAAATAAATATTTTACTTTGACAAATGATGATGATTAACGTCCACTTAGAGTGAATTGGTCTATCGAAACTTAAGAGGGTCATGGATTACTTGTAATTCTTTAGAATTTTGTTTTTGTGCTCGAAAAGCATTAGGAGAAGCTTTCCACAATCACCATAGTTTTGTTGAGTTAAAAGGTTAGGAAGGTTGATAGTGTGACAAATATTTTGAAATTGAGATCTAATCTGGGTATAGGCTAGACAATCTAAGAGAAAGTGTTTTTCATCTTCAACCTTCTTAGTTGCACAAAGGTGACACACTCTTTCATCCCAGGGCATTTTAGGAATTGACCAACACTTAGTTTCACTATTGAACTCGTGAGAATTTGTTCTTATTTTAGCAATGATTATTTGTTTCTTTACACTTGTCAAAACAAAGAGATAATTTTGATCCTCTAGATTAGGGTTTATTACATCCTTATCATACCTTAATTTTCTCTTTTCCTCTAACTCTTTATCACACCACATTTTCTCCTTAAATTTTGAATTGATGATATTTTAATAGTATCTCTATTCTAAAAAATGGTGTCTTCCATTATTCCCCAATAGTTTAGCCAAGATTGGGCATCTTTATGCCATCCTCGCTTGAGTCGATGGTGGTTACGACTGGATTTTGAAGCAATTTTAGGAAGCCTCTTGTCTTCCATGTTGTTTAACTTGTTCTTATACATTAGGTATATAGTCATAGCCATGCTCTCAATGGGGGAAAGGCTTGCCTCTAAGAGGAGGATGGGATAGGGTGTATTTCCTTAAATTTTGAGATTATAGGTTATAAAATTCTTTTGTATTTGCTCTATCTTTCTCCAGGATTCACGAGAGATACTACATCCCAAACTTCACATCCATAAAGAATAACAGGCGTAACAAGAGTCTCAAAGAGGGGTTTCTTCTTATCCCATTTCCAAAGATCGGTTGATTTACAACTGTTTTCAAGCCAATAATAAGTTTCCATCCCCTAATAATCATTTTCTCAATGCTATAATTCCAGTTGAGCTTGTGGTGAATATCGATTCCAAGATATTTGTATGAAGGAACTTCCTCCAAATTGTTGTTTTCATATACGAAGGTATCATAAGTGATCTTATTGGATTTCATCATCATGACCTTAGTCTTGTCAATATTAACAGTGATACCCATACTGGAGCAAAAATCCTTGAGGATTCTTAGTTGGTTTTCAAGATCGTGGGGACTCCTTTCCATAAGAACGATATCATCAGCATAAAGAAGAAGATTGATGACTATACCAATGAGAGTAGGACTGACACAACCTGCTTCTTCCAAGCAATCTTCTAATTTGTCAATGTATATGCCAAAAAGTGTAGGGGACAATGGACAACCTTGCTTGACTCCAATATTACAGTTAATCTCTTTCGACCAACCCTCAGTTTTTTTAAACTTGGCAATAATTTTCTCATATAACCTTATTGCAGCAGCTCTCAACTCGAAAGGCACTTGTATCTCTTCCAACCTATTCCAAAGGTTTTTCCTAGGAACTGTGTCAAAAGCTTTTCTAAAGTCAACAAAACAATAAAAACGATTGGTTTTAGTATTGTGGAACTCCTCTGCAATGATCCTAAGGGTAACAAGATGGTCCATAGTTGAATGAGACCTATTAAACCCGACCTGGCCTTTAGCTCTTTTACCATGACTTTCTAGGCGAAGGCTAATCTTCTTTTCCAAAATAATTCCATAAAGCTTGGCTAAAATCGGGCCAATCATAATGGTCATATAATTAGAGGGAACGTTTCTATCCTCATTTTTAAAAATAGGAACAATGAGGCTTTGCGTCCAGGGTTTAGGGAAACCCTACTTGACTGCTAAATTGAAGAGCTCGTGTATGTGAGGGATGAGGGTAGGCCCTCCAGTTTTAAAAATTTTAGTTTGGTATCCTTTAATGTCCCTAGCTTTCTCATTTGCAAGTCACTTAACCCCAAACTCTATGTCATCCAAAGAAAAAAATCTATCCTATGTAGGGACAATAGGAATGGTGTCCATGGCATTAGGGAACTCGTAAAGACTTTTAAGGTAGAAATTCCAGTCCCTTAAGTGATACATACTATTTTCTTTAGTATTGTGGTTTAGAATTTTCCTCCAAAATTATTTCCTTAAGGGAATCATAAATATACAACTAATACAAGTAATTCACATAGATTGCCAATTCCTTTTGATAGGAAAAGGGACATAGTGACTTTATTTTGCGATAGGAATGAATTGAAAGTAATATAATTTTAAATATTAGATTTAAATGAATGTAAATACATAAAAATTTGGATTAAGATAAATTTATATTTATTTATTTTTAATTGAATTATTTTTTTAGAATTGAATAATTGATAATGATAATTGCTTTCAACAAAATTTATATTACACTAAAAAAAATTAAGTTATCACACTACAATGTGTGTTATAATTATCTGTAACAAATTACAACCATTAAAAATATAAGTCACTTTTTCTTTTTTACTTAGCATTGAATTTTATTTTTTTTCTATTATTACTTACAAGTATTGTAGATACACATACTCATGTAATACATCTCTTTCATCATATTATAATTATTATTGTTTTTTAGTTCCCCGGGATGGGGTGATAGGGAGGCGATCGTGTGAATTGATAAATGTTTGGGGCTCATGACTACCCTTCCTTAACTCATCCCTTGAGGAAACACTTGGCAACCCCTCTCGACGATCATGCTCAACAATAGTGAATGTTAGAAATTGCGAGGTTTATGGTGGCGTATTTCCTCCCGACAAAGGTTACTATTGATGTACTATATTGGATTTGGATGGTTCTCTTACCAGTTTTGGCAATGAAGACTCACAGCATGGGAAGGTTACGGACCCAATTTGTCACCATCATTATTCATGGACATACTCAACCTCCCCCAAAGATTGTTCCTCACCCTCGATGATTCTGCCTCCCATTACTCTGTACCCTCCTTGACGTCTCGTTTGTTCTCTGTTTTCTAGTGCTCTCCCTGGTTTCATCATTGGTCCCTCGGTCTCCCCTCCTACTTTCTCCAACATCTGGATCACTTCATGGACATACTCGGCCTCCCACAAAGCCTTGTTCCTCACCCTTGGTGATTATGCCTCTCATTGCTCAATACCCTCCTTGACGTCTCGTTTGTTCTTTGTTTTTTGGTGCTCTCCCTGGTTTCATCATTGGTCCTTGGGTCTCCCCTCATGCTTGCTCCAAGCTCTGGATCACTTCATGGACATACTCGACCTCCCCCAAAGCATTGTTCCTCACCCTCGGTGATTCTGCCTATCATTGCTATGTACCCTCCTTGACGTCTCGTTTGTTCTTTGTTTTTTGGTGCTCTCCCTGGTTTCATCATTGGTCCTTGGGTCTCCCCTCATGCTTGCTCCAAGCTCTGGATCACTTCATGGACATACTCGACCTCCCCCAAAGCATTGTTCCTCACCCTCGGTGATTCTCCCTCTCATTGTTCTGTAACCTCCTTGACATCTCGTTTGTTCTATGTTTTCTGGTGCTCTCCCTAGTTTCATCATTGGTCCCTGGGTCTCCCTTCCTGCTTGCTCCAAGCTCTGGATCACTTCATGGACATACTCGACCTCCCCCTAAGCATTGTTCCTCACACTCGGTGATTTTGCCTCTCATTACTATGTACCCTCCTTGGTGTCTCGTTTGTTCTTTGTTTTCTAGTGCTCTCTCTGGTTTCAGCATTGGTCCCTGGGTCTCCCCTCATGCTTGCTCCAAGATCTGGATCACTTCATGGACATATTCGACCTCCCCCAAAGCATTGTTCCTCACCCTCGATGAATCTGCCTCTCATTGTTATGTACCCTCCTTGACGTCTCATTTGTTCTATGTTTTCTGGTGCTCTCCCTGGTTTCATCATTGGTCCTTGGGTCTCCCCTCATGCTTGCTCCAAGCCCCTAAGCATTGTTCCTCACACTCGGTGATTTTGCCTCTCATTACTATGTACCCTCCTTGGTGTCTCGTTTGTTCTTTGTTTTCTAGTGCTCTCTCTGGTTTCAGCATTGGTCCCTGGGTCTCCCCTCATGCTTGCTCCAAGATCTGGATCACTTCATGGACATATTCGACCTCCCCCAAAGCATTGTTCCTCACCCTCGATGAATCTGCCTCTCATTGTTATGTACCCTCCTTGACGTCTCATTTGTTCTATGTTTTCTGGTGCTCTCCCTGGCTTCATCATTGGTCCCTGAGTCTCCCCTCATGCTTGCTCCAAGCTCAGGATCACTTCATGGACATACTCGGCCTCTCCCAAAGTATTGTTCGTCACCCTCGGTGATTTTGCCTCTCATTTCTATGTAACCTCCTTAACGTCGTGTTTGTTCTCTATTTTCTAGTGCTCTCCCTAGTTTCATCATTGGTCATTGGGTCTCCCCTCCTGCTTGCTCCAAGCTCTGGATCACTTCATGGACATACTCGGCCTCCCCCAAAGCATTGTTCCTCACCCTCGGTGATTCTGCCTCTCATTGCTCTGTACCCTCCTTGACGTCTTGTTTGTTCTCTGTTTTCTGGTGCCCTCCCTGGTTTCATCATTGGTCCCTGGGTCTCCCCTCCTGCTTGCTCCAAGCTCTGGATCACTTCATCAACATACTCGAACTCCCCCAAAGAATTGTTACTCACCCTCGGTGATTCTGCCTCTCATTTCTTTGTACCCTCCTTGACGTCTCGTTTGTTCTCTATTTTCTTGTGCTCTCCCTAGTTTCATCATTGGTCCTTGGGTCTCCCCTCCTACTTGCTCCAAGCTCTGGTTCTTTCTGATGGCCAGAGGTGACTCCAATGATCAAACTCGTAGTTGATGTGATCGACTCGTTGCCTCGCTTGCGCAACTGGATGCAAAGGAGTCCATTTTAATTTTTCAAGCTAACATGCCCACGAAAGTTCGAGCGGAGATTGCATTGGGGGAACCTGACATCAGCATTCATAGGCATTTCATCCAAGACGAGGACGTGGATGAGGATATGTGTTCTTGGATCCCGAATATTGATTCAAGTCACACCTGTTGATGATTGCAACTATGTGAGACATTCTTCAGCTTACAAACCTGTGAGATGTGGATCATTGCAGCTATGTGAGTCTTTCTCTCAACTTACAAACCTGAGAGAAAGCCCCTAAGGGTGTGTGGTTCCTGCCTGAGACAGAGCCGAAACGTAGAGATGACCTCCTCCATTCAGAGAGTTGAGAAGAACTCCAGATGATTATCTAGTGGGAAAGGCGATCTGTTGAGTTAGACGTGCCTGTGGTTGAGCACAAGGTGAACGTGTGAAAACCCAAAGTGTTGGGTGCATCGTCATGTGAACAAAAATGAAGATGATGCATTAGCCTCCTCTGAGCAGCAGAGTTGACGAGAAGACTCCAGATGATTCTCCTGTGTGAGGGAGTGGGAAAGAAGATCTGTAGAGTGGACATGTCTTTGGACGAGCATAGGTGAACATGTGAAGATCTGGTTCTTCTGTGTAATGCAGTGAACCAGAGATATGACATCCATATGGATGTGCCCTAGTGGATGAGCACTAGTGGGTGTATCATATCCCTTGTTATATATTGTTCAAGAGTCAGACATGCCTGTAAACCTAATTGTTATGCAAAGTACAGGTCGGCCCCACCTTAATGTGAATAATAAATGTAAAAGATAATTAAGCTGGTTAATATTAATTATAATAATTATTATTATTATTATTATAATGTGAATTAGAGAGGTCGGCCCTGTTGAACCAATAGACACTTATGTTAATAGGACAAGTCTAATATAAGTAAAGGAAGATTCCCCATTGTGGAATCATATCTTTCTTGTGAGTTTGGAAATTTCAGCAAGTACACTTCTTTGGGAAAAATGTGCACCTCTCTTGGGCACTAGAGTTCTAGGGTTTCAAGCACCCTCTTGTGTGCTAGAGTTTATCTTGGTGATGAAGGTATTTCTCTTGAAGAATATAGCAAATGATTTGGTTGGGTTTTCTTCCCTTGTTGAGAAGGGTTTCCCAAGATACATCTTGTGTTCTTGTGCATGGTGCTTCTTCTTGTGATCTTGGTTGTTGCAACATTTATGGTTATGGTTAAATGATAAAATGGAATGAACTTCATGCTTAACCTAACTTATTGAAAAATCAACATGGTATCAGAGCATAGGTCTTGAAAGAACCCATTTCACAAGCATCCACCAAGTCTCAGCTCACCTTTTGCAGAACCGTACGACCCTTCTAGGGTTTCCAGAAAATTATGTACGACCTTCCTTTCAGTGGTGATTCAGCCCTTAATACTTGAACATTGGGGTTACTTTTGGCATAGAATAGTACGGCCTCTTCCAGTGCATCTCGAGAAGCTCTCAAAACGAAATTCCGAGAAATTTTAATTTTTGGCCCTAGGGTTTCTAGGGTGTCGAAATTTCCTGCAAAATATTAATTCTAGGTTTCTAAAGAAACGTTCTCCTGAATCAGCAAGAATCTTTGTCACATTATCAAATTGATTGTTGGAATTCATAAGTCCAATATAATCCAAGGTTGTTAATTCAACCTAATCATTAGGTTTTCAAAATCCAGTTGGCAAGAAAATGAAGAAACCAATCAAATGAAGAACAGAGTATTAGTAGAAGATAGGCTTGATGGAGAAAGCAACTTCAGCTACTGTAAATCAAGGCTTCTAGTCACTCTTGAAGAAGATGACCTCTTGGATGTGACAACTAAAACTCTACCAGACACAGCTATAGATATAGAGAAGAAGATAAGAAAGGAATAAGATGACAAAGTAAGAAAATTAATCATCTACTCAGTAAGAGATCACCTCTTGCCTCGTATTGAAAATCTGAAGACAATCTATGATATGTATGAAGCTTTAAAAGGAATGTTTGAAAGTGACAACACACTCAAAGCTCTTAACTTTAAGAGCCAACTTCAAAGTACCAAGATGATGAAGGGTGACACAGTTGCCCTCTTCTTTATGAAGTTATCAGAGATTAAAGAACAACTAGAGACCATTGGGGAAATCATGTCTGATAGAGAACTTGTCTTAACCACTCTCCAGAATCTTCCAAAATCATGGGAGACTATCATTCAGAGTATCAGTGGAAGAGAAGCTCTACCAACCTTTGATCATGGACAGATTGCACTCAAGAAGAAGTTAGACTTAGAAATAGAGGAGTGGAAAATTCCTCAGAAGAAAATCATGCTCTTGCACTTCATACAAAGAAGGGAGAAAAATTCAAAAGAAATTCCAGGCAAACATTTAAAGGTGAAAAGTCTTCATCAAATCCAGGTTATCAAAGAAGAGATGTTTCAGAAATTCAGTGCTTCAGATGTGACAGTTATGGACACTATGCAAGAAACTGTCCAACCAGGAAGAAGGGAAGACAACATGCTTCCACCGCTGACATTGATCCAGACCCACCTCAAAAGAATGAAGAAAAGAGAGAGGAAAAGTACTTCCTCTAAAACTAAAGCATGACTACAAATCAGGTAAATCAATTGATTTCAAATTTTATAGTTGATTGCATGTTTGAACAAATCCCTAGTATGGGAGCCCTCAAAGACTTGGACCATTATCCCTGGTACGGGAGTCCAAACCATATTTGATTTATTATTATGCGAGACAATCAGAGATGTTTTCCTTGAAGAAGATATAACCATTCAAACAAACCTAGAGAATCTCAGATAGAGATTGACAGTAACACAAGTACCTTCTCCCCCTTCAGCAGTTCAGAGGGAGACAAACATTATTACAGTTGATCCAGTTTCTTCAGTTGATATGTTCAGAGATATTACAGTAAGACATAATAGGTCCACCTAGACTCACTTCGCAAGAGGCAGAGAAACATACTAGCCAGAGGTTTCTCAAAAATAGAGGGAGTTGTCTATGATGAGACACTTGATCCAGTGAGCCTGATACACTTACATCCGTACTATCATCCATGAGTTGGAAACTATATCAAATAAATAGATTCTTGATGAGTTTGGATTTTAGCAAGAGTGTTGTTGATCCAAAACTATATCATTACAGTATTGGCGACGAGAGCCTGATCTTGATGAGTTATTCAAAAGTCCTTGTTGTTGGATACAAGTAATCCTTGACTTCTGAATTCGAGATGAAAAAACTGAGTATGATGCACTGCTTCTTGGGACAATAAGTATGACATTGGACCAATAAAATTTTCTTGAGTCAAGGAAAATATACAGAGAAAATATTAAAGAAGTTCAATATGACAGAATACAAAATCCACTGTGATGGATTTAAAGAAAAAGATTGTTGATGATTCAAACAAGACTGATCCACAGTTGATTGGATCATTGATGTAGTTAACACTAGACTTGAGTCATGACTTGCAATGAATGTGCTTAGCCATTTCATGAGTCAACCGAGACAGACTCACTAGACAACATCAAAACATGTATTGAGGCACAGTTGGATATGGCCTGAGATATGCCTCTAGTGTGAACTTGAGTTTGCAGGATATGTCGATTAATATTGAGAAAAAAGTACAGTGAACTGAAAGAACACATATGGTTGTTGTTCTACCATGAAGTTTTCCATGGTTTCCTGATGCAGCAGGAAACAAAACTCTGTGGCCTTGAGCACCACAGAGGCAAAGTATATAGCATCGAGTGTGCGAAGCAATATGGCTTCACAAGCTTCTGACATATTTGCTTGACTATGAGATGGATCCTATGATGATAACCAAGAGCCATGTGTAAAGCTCCTTGAGAACCCAGTGTTTCCTAATGGATCGAAACACGATGAGATGAATTATCCTTATATCAGAGATATGATGCAAAGGGAAATCGTACACACGCAATACCTTCCTACACATGAACAGATTGCAGACTTCTTCGCCAAACTAACTTGGTGAAGAATACCTTCCTAGTTGAGAGGGAGTATTGATGACTCCAACCAAGACAAAATTCAAAGTACATCTGTGTGAGACTTGGCATGATGAAGAATGCCTCCCTATTTATGTTCTAAGACTTTTGCGACCATTGTTGTGATGAGATAGATGATGGACCACATTGGTTTGGTCTGAAACGTCGAATAAGAAAAAACCAATGCAATGAATCTGGAAGATCTATCTCATCAAAGCCTCCCTAGCTGAGAGGGAGTGTTGATGATTGCAGCTATGTGAGACATTCTCCAGCTTACAAACCTGTGAGATGTGGATCATTGCAGTTATGTGAGTCTTTCTCTCAGCTTACAAACCTGAGAGAAAGACCCTAAGAAGGGTACATGGTTCCTTCTTGAGACAAAGCCGAAGCGTAGAGATGACCTCCTCCATTCAGAGAATTGAGAAGAACTCCAAATGATTATCCAGTGGGAAAGGCGATCTGTTAAGTTAGACGTGCATGTGGTTGAGCACAAGGTGGACGTGTGAAATCCCAAAGTGTTGGGTGCATCGTCATGTGAACAGAAATGAAGGTGATGTATTAGCCTCCTCTGAGCAGCAGAGTTGACGAGAAGACTCCAGATGATTCTCTTGTGTGAGGCAGTGGAAAAGAAGATCTGTAGAGTGGATGTGCCTGTGGACGAGCACAGGTGAATGTGTGAAGATTTGGTTCTTCTGTGTAATGCAGTGAACCAGAGATATGACATTCATATGGATGTGCCCCTAATGGATGAGCACTAGTGGGTGTATCAGATCCCTTGATATATATTGTTCAAGAGTCAGACCTGCCTGTAACCCTAATTGTTATGTAAAGGGTACAGGTCAGCCTCACCTTAATTTGATTAATAATAAATGTAAAAGATAATTAATCTGGTTAATATTAATTATAATAATAATTATTATTATTATTATGTGACTTAGAGAGGTCGGCCATGTTGAGCCAATAGACACTTTTGTTGATAGGACAAGTCTAATATAAGTAAAGGAAGATTCCCCATTGTGGAATCATATCTTTCTTGTGAGTTTGGAAATTTCAGCAAGTACACTTCTTTGGGAAAAGTGTGCACCTCTCTTGGGCGCTAGAGTTCTAGGGTTTGAAGCACCCTCTTATGTGCTAGGGTTTATCTTGGTGGTGAAGGTCTTTCTCTTGAAGAATATAGCAAAGGATTTGGTTGGGTTTTCTTCCCTTGTTGAGAAGGGTTTCCCAGGATACATCTTTTGTTCTTGTGCATGGTGCTTCTTCTTGTGATCTTGGTTGCTGCAACATTTATGTTTATGGTTAAATGCTAAAATGGAATGAACTTCATGCTTAACCTAACTTATTGAAAAATCAACAACACCAAGGAAACCAAATATTTCAAAACAGTATACTTATATTGGAAAATGAAATCCCTCATGGGTAAGGTGTTGATGGAGAGGAATGAAGCATATAACAAAATCTTGCTCCAGTGGGAAGATGTAAAGTTGCAAATGAAGATGGTCGACCATAAAATCACTCTATTGGCAGAGAAATTGGCAAGCTTGGACTTCGTCAAGCTCAACGTCATCCAACCTCAGGTTTTTATTGCTAAAGAAAGCAATCTCCATGATTAACTCTCTAAATGCTAGGCTAGTTAAATTTTTGGTTTCTTAGTCTGAGAGGCAATGTGACTCTATTCTCTCCTCATCCTAGATATTAGGATATAGACTTTCCTAGATTTTACTATTTTGACTTCACTTTATGGTTTATTTTGTTATGTAATTTAAAGTCATACTTATCTCTCCTAACAATTTGGGCAAACAAATTGTTATTCTGCTATTGGTCTGGTTTCCTAAGAACAAAATACCATATGTTAAGTTTTTTCTTGTTTAATGTGAATCTTTGTGACTAAAAAAAAAATTAATTAAAAAAAAATCTTTTTTTTTATATTTTTTTTAAACAATATTTTTTTGCTATTAATTTTTTTTTATTTTTTATTTGTATTTAATATTATTTTTTAATATCTGTAAATTCTATCAATTTAAAATAAATTTTACTTCAACAATTGTTTTCTCATTATTTTGAGTTGTGTAAACATAACCAATTTATAATACATTTAAACTATTATTTTTTTAACATATTATTATAATAATAATCTATTATTAAGGTTAGGATGATCCTCAAATTTTATTTCATTTTACAGTAAAACAATTGTTTTCTCATTATTTTAAGTTGTGTAAACATAACCAATTTATAATACATTTAAATTATTATTTTTTTAACATATTCTTATAATAATAATCTATTATTAAAGTTACGGTGGTATATGATCATCTTGTTTGTGGGACAAAGGACCCCCTATACCTAATAATTTGATTGCTAAAATTTACAAAGATATACATACCTATACACATATATAAATAAGTACAAAATAAAATAAAATAAAGTATGTATCTCAAATTTTAACAACACTAACTTTGATGGCAACTTCATCAAACTTTGAACACACATATTCCTATGAAATCCAGATCACTATTAATGCCCAATCATATGATAGTTGTAACATCAACTTCCAATCATATTGGGAAGGGATATCTATCACCCAATGTTGGAGCGGATTTTATCATGTGAAATCGTACTCACATATCACACCAAAGGAAAAAACAAACACTCCACCAAAGGAAAAAACAAACACTCCATGCTGCCGACTTTTAAAGTATATTTATATGTTTTATTTCAATATGTAATGACAACCTTTGAATTTTGCCTATAAAGCAACATGACTTGTATGCAATATTCCAATATGTGATTAATAATTAATAATACAAGCTTTGAATTTGGCTTGTAACAATCTAAAACAACTTTGTGTCATCCTATTATACTAAAGGCCGCAACTTTAGAAATATGTTTATATAGACTATTGACAATTATGACAAGTTCACCAACATTACAATGTGTCATGTTCATGACTTTATTATATTTTTATTATAATTAAAATACGAATCTGGTATTGTAAAATAATAATGAAAACTTCAAACAAAAGCAATTTTTTTAATTTTATGAAAGTTCTTTGTTTTTTTTTCCAAAAAGTTTAGAATTAATAGTGGATGGAAGAATAAAATCGAAAGAGAATCGACTTAGTTTTAGGTAAATACCATTCATCGAGTTTGAGAGTCAATTCCATCTAAAATCTAGTTACTCGGGTACAACTTTATTATAACTAGAGTAAGCAAGGCTAATTTATAAGTAAATTATAACTTTAATAAAATTAATTATTTTAAAAATAAAAACCCCCTTACTTTTTGCCCACTTCATTACTAATATATATTTAATATCATTACACTTTCGAATGAGTTGACCACGATGTATGCTCCCACTTCCTTACCAACCTTCATAAATAGTATCCACTTACATTTTCATATCTAAACTTACCCATTTATATCCATACATTGTAATCTCTATAAATTGGTTAATTTTCAGCCACTTAAAATAAGGGAAAGGAAATTTGTATTTTTGGCCTAAAATTTGGTGAGGATCGTTTTAGATTGATGGAATTGCAAATATTAGATGTTAACATTGCACAATCATGTTGCATTAGGGATATTCGAGGGTGTTGAACTCATTACTGCATTAAAAAGTCGTAGGCTAAACGTTCAACATTTTGGTTCTTTTTCGACGATATTTGCCCGAAATCCAGCAAGTGATTGTTGGATCTACAAATCCGAGTGGTTATTTATGTATAATTCGGGTTCCCTAGGAGTTTTCAACACACTAAATCCATTTCCGCATTCAAAAATGCAATTTAAACAACAGAAAAGTGTGATTTCGTACAGATTTAAGTTATCGGATTTTGGCGAAAAGGGCCAAAACGTAGAACAAATAGACAATGGCCATTCAAAGCAACAATTTGATCAATCTAAAATTACAATTTTCACAAAAAATTTATGATTGGATTCCAATGATGGTAAACTGGAAAATATCAATCCGTAGAACATTTAGCTTTTTGCCATAAATACTACCTATTATCACCTCAATTTCTCTCACAAGAGATATTTAGGCAATTGTATAAAAACGTCATCAGTTGCCAAGAATACAACATAATAAGGCTACCTTGTGGCTACGGTACATCACCTCTAAAAGCAAGGGAAAAAAATTACAAAGTGGTTTTCTATACACTTATGCAACCTTCCTTCACTTCAAACACTCACGCAACTTGCATGGTATTTCCTTCAAAAGTCATGAAAGCCTACTCAAGTGATTGTGACCTCTTCGACACATTTCAAGAGGCAAGCCTAGCTCAATTAACTCTAGTTTGATGTACAAGAGAAAATTGAGCTCCCATCCCATTTATGAGTACTTTGGCCTTCCAAAGTCCCCTTTAAGCATTGGGATTTCCATTTTGAATTAAGAGCTTTCCCATTGGAACTAGTTCTTCAAAGAGTTCAGAATTTCTCTATAAATGAAAGCCATGGGGTAGCGTTTGAAGAAGGAGAAGAATTGCAAGGTTATGATGTAGGAATGAGATTGGAGATCATCAAATTTCTCTCTCATCTCCAATACAGTCGTCATTGGGATCATGAAATAGTTTTCCTCACAGTCTTTGTGGGACTTTGACCATTACACCTTCCAATAACTGTTAATCATTGAGTACTAGATATGTTGTCTGGCACAACTCAAGAAACGTCACACCTCACTCCCTCAGACAGGAGAAATGAGCATCATACCACCCACCCTTGTCACTCCCCATGCACTCCATTAAGATGATACATGCTCATACCCCGGGTAACTCTCTAGAGCATCCTCGACAAGAGATCCTTCCCCCACTTGGAGCCCATGACACAAATGACTTTGTTACCATATATCACATTTTCACATCAGTTGGTCCTACATCCTGTAAAAACCATTCATTTTCCTCGTGTATTGATACCCAACCACTACAGTTGGGTAGGATTGCAAGCACCTTGTGGCCATAATCTCACTTTATTTTCATTATCTCAACATCAGTATGCCCATCAACACCGAGTGGCATGTCACACACATGCAAAATCTTTGTTACAGAGAAGTCACTTACACCAAACCATGCCTCGCAAGAATCCCTTGCTTCTCGTCTACACATCTTCCATTCAGATGAAGACATCTTAGAAGTGATGATGACACCTGACTAACTACTCATGGGATGCAATGCACCATCAATCTTTCTTCCTTCCCTGGGAAACACTTCAAATTGCTCCTTCACCAGATTTATGAGCATATGAAGCCAAAGATTTCATACCCCATGGGCATATAAATTGGTTCAAACACACGATCCCAACCTCAGACGCTTTTGAAGAGGGTAATATGGCAAACATTTATCCCACTATCAAAGTGGATATCTCAGTGACCTCGGGTGTACAAAAAGAAATTATTCTTGGCTGGACCTATTCCCCTAAAGAGGTAATCACATATAAAGCTCTCTTTCAAGAGTTTTGTGACATTTTTACCTAGTCATACACTAAAATGCCTAAACTAGATCTAGCCATTATTGAATATTGTGTCCACACATGGTCAGATGCATCTCTCATCCGTCAAAAACAAAGGTCCCTTCATCCCTTCAAAACCATGGCTATCAAATCCAAGATCGACAAGCTCCGCAAAGCTAGTTTCATTTATCCAATCACATATATGTCATGGGTATCCAACCCCATCCCTGCAAACAAAAAGCGAGGCATTATCCGAGTTTCTACCAATTACTATGATCTTACCAAGCTTGTCCCAAAGACAACTTCTTAACCCCATTCATCGACCAAGTTATTAACAAGTGTGTTGGGCACAAGATTCTATCTTTCATGGATGGATTCTCAGGGTATAACCAGATTTAGATTCTCCATGCATATCAATATAAAACTGCATTCACCACATCGTGGGGTACATTTGCCTATAGCATTATGCCTTTTGGTCTCAAAAATGTTGGGGCCACCTTCCAGTGTGTTGTGAGTTACATTCTTCATGACCTTTCTCAACTCATTTTGGCTTATCTTGATGACCTCACTACTCAGTCCAAGAAGCAGTCACAACACTTGCAAGGCCTCTACACCATTTTTCAACGATGTCTAAAATACAATATTCACTCGAACCATCTCAAGTGCATATTATATGTCACCGCTGAATGATTATTAGGTTTTATCGTTTCCCAAAAAGGAATCATGGTTGGCCCTCTAAAATCCCAAGCCATCAATGAAATTGCCCCCCACCTAAATACCTTGTGCCAACTACAAAGTCTACAAGGAAAAGTCAATTTCTTATGATGCTTTGTTCCTGATTACGCAACTTATGATCATGGCTTCTTAAGATTATTGCATTGGGACAACCCCTTCCAATGGGACAACTTGGAACTATAGGCTTATAATGCTCTAAAATATGTTCTCTAATGTCCCATTAATCAATCCCCTTAACTCTTATAAGGATTATATCCTTCACTTATCCTCCTTGAAAGTCGATGTTGCTAGAGTGTCAGTCCAACAATGGGCAGATGGGAGTGAACATGTCATCTACTATGTGAGCAATAACCTGTTAGGACCTCCTCTCAACTCCAATCTTGAAGAGAAGCTAGCCCTAATCCGTCATTCACTCAATCCAGAAGCTATGCCATCAAATTTTGCTTCAAACCACCAAATTCGACGCAAATTCCAACCCTATGCATTTCTTTCTTGGCTGATGAATTATGAATGGTAAGTTTTCTCATTGGATCATAATTCTTTCGGATCTACTCAAGGCCTCTTTGTTACTGGACATGCCTTGTCATCATGGAAACCCCATCATCGTCCTACTGCCTCTAGCCTCGCAATAGAAGTTGTCGTCGCTACTCCTCTCCTAGTCGGCCCCATATCTACACACAACAAAGGGTGCCCATTAGTATCATGTACAAATCAATAACTAAAGAAGCCATAAAAAAACAATCAAAATCTATGTTAAGTATCACAACACTTACCTATAGGCCCCCAGTGCTCTCGTTGCAACATGACCATCTCTAGGTCCCCTCTCTAGTCCATCCCCACATAGGGGAACTCCAAAATCGTATGTGGCATATCCCACCACCTCACAAAGAACCGCAATGTAAAGTATCTATCGACCTCCCCCTCACCCATGCGGGCCATCATCTCCCCCCACCACCGCATATGTGGCTCAATGGGCCCTCCTGCTCATATCACCATCTGCAGGTGTAGTAATACAACCCACTCATAAAAGGAGCAACAAAGGAGGTAGCCAAAGATGAACTCCCCCTCCCCACGTGTGAAGCAACATGTCAGTTGCACAAACATCATCTCTCGTAGACAAGAGGGTCGAGCAAAATGACGTCGTGCACCACTTGCTCCACCACCAACATTTGGTCGTTGATGATCCTCTGGGTGCCTAAGGATACGTAGATCCTCACCACCATGGTCACCACTGCCCATGTAGCCAAATTGTGGATCGATGCAATGTCTATTGATCCCCCTTCCTTGCCCTCCAGGCTTGTACAATACTAGGCCACTAACTGATTCATAATCCTAGCGCCCTTCATACAGGGCCTCAACTTGCCTCTCATCCCCCTAATGGGGAAACCAGTCAAAAAAGAAATATACGTGTGGGTGCTTAGCTCCAGAGGTTGGACTCCCACTACAAAGTGGCACTCACCAGGCCACCACATCTAAAGAAACTCACATAATAAACCCTCATTGCAGCATAAGAGGAGGTCCTCAAAATATTTGAGGAGGTCGTACATGGCCAACTCATGTCATATTGTCAAGCAAGCCACTCCCTCCTAACACAAATCCTCATAATCCCTTTCACGCCAATGGACTAGCATGGCTCATTGCTAGTTAATATGAGCACTTGCAAGCACAAAACCCACATTTTGGTTAGTTTTCATAATTATTGGTCAAAACGTAATGCCAGTTACATGACAAACTCTTACAAAGTCATGTGAGAGATCTACATGACTATCCTCTCACTCTCCATGCAGCTCTCACAATTTTTCATCACAAACTTCAGTTGTGAGAGTTGTGCCATTATCCAAAGGGCAGTCACGCAAGCTTCTTCCATGGAGAGAATGTAAATACACCCCGAGAATTGTGTGGCCTACCCCTTGCATTCACGTGCAATCACTCTTGCCAGCTAAAATTAAGGGTTTGTTGTGCGAGTTTCATAGCCTCCAAGTTCCCCCATCTGCGCAATTCATTAGCATGGTTGTGCCCTGATTTTCCCCAAGATGCATAATTACCCAATGAAGAGTTGCACAAATGTTGCATGGTTGTTCACTTGAAATCCATACAACCCTACAAAAAGCCTCATGACCTTCCATGCAGGCCCAACAAGCCTTAAGTTCTAAAACTAAATTGACAAAAAAAAGGTGGGGATGTCAATGATCACATGAAGCTTGTGGACTCCACCGGACTAGGTCAACTTTGCAAGGTAAAAGTGACTTGGACTTGTGGGCCCCATCCTATTTATATGGCCCTTTCCCAAAATTCTCAAGGTCTGTTCAGGAGCTCGGAGGCTCTATTTTCTATGTCATTAGGCATTCTGCCATTACCCCCACCAAAGTTTTGTGAAAATTCCAGGTCCTATCAACTTGCCTTCTTGGTCTGTCTTTGACCAAGAAAGGGCTCTAAGTTTTCACTGTCTTTGTTTTAGTTTTCTGCTATTTTATAACAGCCAACAGTTCATGAACTTTCAAGCTGATTGTTATGGTTATATTTTCGATTTGGGTGCTCTAGCATGTCGTTTTTGCTATAGGAAATTAGTACATGCAACTCAAATAAATATAACACACCTAATACATCGTTTAACTGTTGATAATGAAAAGATCTAAGAACTAATAACATGCATTTGTAGACACAGTATTTTTGGTCAGCATGACCCTGGACAAAACCCCCCCGGGGAAAACCAGTTTGAGATCTAAATGTATATATGAGGAAAAGAAAGTAAGGGTTACAGTAAACACAATAAATGA
>SNQJ01S0141639.1:56499-77151 GCA_010110895.2 Picea sitchensis | reverse complement strand
AGAGATATCGTACAGATGTACAAGGTCCTATAGTTCCAAAGAAGGTCTTATGTCACATGCCAATTATACCTAGACTTCAACAGATGTTTCGTTGCAATTCACTTGCACAATTGATGGACTGACATGCAAATAATAGGAGTAAATATGGATTCATGTGAATTCTGGTCGACTCCAAAGCAATGAAACATATAGAAAAAAAATGGCCAAGTAAATTCAAAGATTAACCATGTAGTATTAGGTTTGGTATTGCAATTAATGGAGTGTGCCCATTCTCTTTCCTAAGCTCAAATTATAGTGTTTGGCCATTCGGATTGATAGTATACAATATTCCCCAATGGATGAGTGTTAGAAAGGAGCACCTTATGTTGACTCTCATTGTTCTAGGAAAACATCAAGTTAAAAACATGGATGTTTATATTGCGCCTTTTATTGATGAGATGCAACTACTATGGAAATGCATAAGAATGTATGACATATCACGTCCTCCATCAAATAGGTCCTTTATTTTTTATGGTGTACTATGTTGAACTATTCATGATTTCCTAGGACTTGGTGTATGTTCCGGTAAGTTAAAATATTTATGTATTCACACTCATAATTTATTTTCATCCCAACTTTCATTCTTACTTTTATACTATTATTTTGATTCTATTAAAATTACTTATGGAATTGTATGGATTCAAACAAAGGGGACATTTTAATGTACAAGATGTGCAAATCAATTTTAAGGGTGGTATTCTAAATATCTACATAAATTTATTTACGCAAACAACATGGTTTTTCTACCACCAGATCATAAGTTTAGAAATCGTCTGAAGAATCAATTTGATGGAAAAGTTGAAAATAGAGGCCCTCCCATGATTATGGGTCTAGGTGATTGGATTAAGAAGTATGAAGATGTTGAATTGAAAGCTTGGGAGGATTTTTTTGACTCTCAATTGAAGAACCAGAACAAGTTCTAGTTAATATGCCAAAAGGAATGAAAAGGAAATCCATATTTTATGAGCTCCCTTACAGGAAGGATCTATTAATATCTCTCCTATTAGATCCTATGCACATCTTCCAAAATGTTCCAGATTCTATATTTCGACATATATCAGGCAAAGAGAAGGACACCTTGTCTTTGAGGAGAGATATTGCTCTTTCGCATACCAAAATTGATAGAAGACAATTGTGGCCAAACAGAGAAAATGAAACATATGCAGAAGATACATGGATTTGTTTTTTAAAAAGAGCTATACCAACTAAAAAATGTCATCCATTCAATAAGGACACCTATTGGATATGGGTCATCATTGGATAAAGCTTTTACAATTGATGGACATATCACAACATTTAAACACACACAATTTTCATAATTTTATGAAGGTATTATATATCATCATTTAAGTTTTACCGGTAACATTTATTAAGTAGTAAATATATTTTGATATTATGTTGTGTGAGAAAATTTTCTAACGACCTTTGATAAATGTTTTTGATACTATATCATGCCATTGGAAATTAGGGGGGATTCAAGTCTTAATGTTGACTCGAGGAATTCCATAAGTAGATTATCAGGATTTACAAGGTATGTGGTATGAAATGTTCATGTGTGAGAGACATAGAGATATTATATTCCATTTTAATTCTTCACTAAAGGTTCATACTATTTTACTATTCTTGTATTAGGTGGGTGACCTCCAAGGAGATCTATGAATGTGAATTACCAAAATGGAAGAAGAAAATTGGAAAAATTGGATTTGTATTTGAGAAGGAGCTCCCTACAAGTTTCATGGACCTACAAGCCTATTTACTTATACACATATTCGATGACATTGAATTGGAAAGTGTTGCTGAAATATTGTAACTTCGAAGAATATTCTACCTAAGAGGGAATGTTGAATAATATTATTATATTATAATTATTAATTAGGCCCTTTTGTGCCTTTGTAAAAGTCGTCCCTTTTGTGCCTTGACAATTAAATGTAAATTAAGAGGGTAAAGTGACAGGTCGGCCCAGACCTAATTATAGGCTAGCCAGACCACTATTTATAAGGGAGACCAGGGCCTCATTTGGACACACACACCAACTAGCTCTGTAGTCCGCAAGACTTGGAGGAGAACCTACTGCAACTAGGGGTGACTTCAAGGAGGGGTTTTGGTTTATCTCTTGGTATCTCTTGGTTAGATGGTGTGATACTCTTCCTAGTGAAAGGGTAGAGGAGAATCTTCTCCTTTGTTTTTGGTCCTTCTATATTGAGGGAGTTTTTGTTGGGTTTTCTTCCCCATTAGGGTTTCCCAGGATAAAATGTTGTGTAACTTGTGATTGTGTTTCTTTCAGTGATCCTCATATGGTGTTGATGTATTAAATGCTCATGTACTTTGGATATAACTTAATAATAATAATAAAACTTAACATAGTATCAGAGCTAGACTGAATAAGAGCATTGTTACTAGGTATTTACATCTCTTGGTTGTCAAGACAAGAAAATTAGGGCTTTTTGCGGAGAAATATGTTTTTACCAAGGACAACATTGGAATTTGCACCTAACCCTAGTGCATCTTTCGATAGCCTGAATGAAATATTCCAATGGTTAAATCTTCTAGAAGGTCAAAATTAGGGTTTGAATGGTAGCAAAAAAATAGTAAACCTGAAATTACCAGTCCAGATTTTCACAAGTCAAGTTTCAAAGGTCAAATCTTGGAATTCTTAAAGACATCCAAAACCAGTCAACTTGCCTCAGCCAAACACATCTTCTAGTAAGGTTTGTTTCATTTTTTGAGCACCTTCAATTTTGGTCGTTTTTCTAGCCTCGGGGTCAAAATGCCTTCAAGCACTAAGCTTGATGAAAAGTTAGAATGTGTGGAAAATTTTCATGCCTAGAAATATAGAATTGGTCTCACTCTTGAAGAGAATGATCTTGTGCAATTTATAAAGAATAATGTTCTGGAGCCAGAAGGAAATGAGGCCAAAGATAAGTACAAGAAGGACATGATTAGGGAAAATATAATAATTTCATATTCCATCAAAGACCACTTGATCCCTCAAGTGTCTTCCTAGGATACCCCAAAGGAAATGTTTGATTCCTTATCCAGGATGTATGAAGGAATAAATATTAACAAGAAGATGAACTTGAGAACCCAACTCAAGAATGTTAAAATGCAAAAGGGAGAAACAATTCAAGATTAATTTTCTAGGGTTTCCCAGTTCAAGGAACCACTAGAAGCAATTGGAGACAAGGTAGATGAAGATGAAATCATGATGATTTCTCTCAATGGTCTCATAAGACCTTGGGATTATTTTGTCCAAATAGTGTGTGCCATAAAAGAAAAACTCCAATTTGACAGTTTATGGGAAGAGTGTGTTTAGGAAGAAGAAAGAGTTGCAAACAAAGAATCCATTCTAAGATAAGATGAATATCAAGCTCTAGTTGCTCATGCAAAGAAAGGAAGTGGAAATAGGGAGACTCGCTTTCATAAGGAGACTCACTCTCATAAGGAGCTTCACTCTCCTAAGAAATTTCAGAAATACCATAAAGTTCAAAGGAGGAAAAGGGGTTTCTCCTCCTACAAGTGTTATCATTGTGAAAGGATGGGACACATTGCTAAAAACTTTCCTCTCAAGATAGAACAATACAAGAAAAAAAATAACAAAATACATCATGCATGTTATAGCGCAAGTGGTAGGTTGGGAAAATCTCAACCCAACCACAAATAAAGTGCTACAACTTGGAAATTCTACACCTAATCTCACCTCGATGTAGGTCCTACAATTCAAGGGTGACTAGGTCACTCTAGGGAGGCGATCTCAGTGACCCTAGGGGGATTGAGATGGAGATGGAGGTAAATGGAAGTGAAGCCCCTAGATTTCAAGTCTAATTTAAGTGAAATGTGGGAAGAGATTCCTTGTAAGTTAAGTGATTGTTTCCCCACATGTATATTACTTTTTCGGATGATTGTACCTACTCGAGACACAAGGAAATTCAACTTGCAATGATATATGCTAGTATGGATCATCAAGTTAATATTGTTGTCCCTAATTTTCAGAAATAGATAACATTATATATCAGCAAGTAAATGGTACTATAAGTTGCTCAATAAGTACTAGAGATCAAGTAGAAAATACAAGAGAAAGACTAGTTAAACTCAAGATGAAAAGCCAATATTCTAGCACAAAAAGATAAGGTTGTTGTAAACACTTGTCTGCAGAAAATTATATCATCTTTATGGCTGTAACATTCAATGTATTATAGAAAGAAAATCAGCCACTGAAATACCCTCAAACTTTTCCAAAAAGTGTGCTAGACCAAGGAGAGTAAGTGTGCAAACTTTGAGCAAAATCCAATGGTTGATAAGAGAGTTATTCAAGCAAATGAGTTAGGGTTTCTGCAGCCCTAATGGCTGAAGATAAAATTTTGTAACAGAAACAAGAAGTATCCCCTTGATGGGGATGCCCTAGTGTCTGTGAGGTGCCCAAGGCACAAGTAATACAATCCACTTTACAAGAAGTAAAAATGACCGAAAATCACATTTCCCGATGCAATATTTTATCTCTCCAATGCAATAATAAATGACTAGTGCCTTTAATATTGGGTTAATGGGGTCATGAAAAGAAGTATCTAGAAAATCTACCTACTTGGGGGTGTAAGCCCTTTTACTTCCCAAGGCAAGTTTCTCTAGCTAGGCTTTAAGCTAAGAGGGTGTATGCCCTTATACTTCTCTTAGCAAACCCTTTTTAAAGCATTAAGATGAAGCATAAAGTGATGAAGACTATATGTATGCCCTTATATTTCCCACCTAGTTCCTAGCAAAATAACCTTGACTTGAAACAAATGATAGCATGAAAGTAAAAAAAAACATACCAATTCAAGGAAAAATGTCAAGATAAACCCCCTTTCTCTTAGTGTTTCATTGCTTTCTTGGGCGAATCATCTGGAAGGTTTATTCAAAGATTCTATATTTTACCCAACATCAACCCCTTTGAGCCTTATTTTACTTCCCAAGGAAAGTTTCTCTAGCTAGGGTTTAAGCTAAGAGGGTGTATGCCCTTATACTTCTCTTATCTAACCCTTTTTAAAGAATTAAGATGAAGCATAAAGTGATGAAGACTATGATGGGTGTGCATTCCCTTATAATTCCCACCTAGTTCCTAGCACAATAAACTTGACTTGAAACAAATGATAGCATGAAAGTAAAAAAAAACATACCAATTCAAGGGAAAATGCCAATATAATCCACCACAATAGCAAGAGATAAGCCTTCCAAGGGTATCACATCACTTCCTCCATAAACCATTCATTAATATAGCCATAAAAAAGTGCACAAGAGATAAAAGAGCCAAGTATAGCAAGAATTTCAAACCAAGTCCTCTCACAATGAGGGAGACTTATATTTCAAATGAGATCTTATGATCTCTTATTTATACAAATGTCACCAAGGTGACTTGTCCATAAATTAAGGGTTAAAACACAAGATTAGGGGTCAACATCCCTAATATTTCCCCATTTACAAAGTAATTCATTTAAAATTCACTTTTGCACATAAGAAAACCTTATTTTTAGAAGGGTGTCACCCCTTTAAGGGACGTTTTGGCATTAGGATCAAGTCGTTGGTGTAAGAGGAGGGTGCCTAAGCTTTCCAAAGCCACATGTGAAGTATCCAAGTTAATTCCTTCATGGTCAAGGCCCAATTCTCCTCAAAATGTCCAAGTTCCAATGCATCAACCACACCACCAAACCCTAACCCCCCCAGGTGACGTCATGCCTCTAGAAGAGATGTTTTTCCTCTTCTAGGAAAAACGTTTAGCATGTGGAGGATAGGTTATGTCATCCATTTCATATTTAATGCCTTCCAAGTTTGATCTCTCTCATTCGGCATACGGGCCCTTGGCATTCAACATGTGGGCTTGTAGCCCCATGGAAGCCCAAGCTAGGCTTGTTTTCCCAAAACTATCCACCAACTAGATCCTACAAAGAAAAATGAGCACACCCTCCAAGGATATCAAGTCATAACATCATGATAAGTGAATCCAATCAATAAATAATCCATCTAAGCATGTGTATCTAAGATCATTATATCAAACAATTAATTGCTCAAAGACACTATGTGACTTGTCAAGCTTGAATATGGGAGGGTTGACGAGGTGTCCTATTGGGTAGATCTTTCCCTAGTTCAAGGAGAGTTTCCAAGAGATCCCTCTCTAATCCCTGTAAAGTGGATGAAGTGGTTGGGGTCAATACTCAATGGGCATAGAGCTCATGATATATAAGGGGTCGTAGTGTCTCATTCATGTGTTCCTTTGTATAGGGTATGTGGTACCTTCGTCCGTAATGCATTTTTTCCAAGACCATCAATTTCCTTTTATATTTCTTTATTTTCTTTCTTTCAATATAGCATAAGGAGAGGTTGAAGGTCATTTCCCTGATGTGGTGACCAGATGATGGCAATGTCACACACAAGCACCTAGTGGAAATGAGAAGGTTGGCTTGTGATGAGACCCCCTTTCTTTCAACCATGCAACTGAGAGCCATTACCCTGGTTTGGTGACCATGTGATGGTAATTTCATACCACTAGATATTCATGGATATGATAGGTTGGATCGTGATGAGACCTCATATCCTTCAACTAACCTTTTAAGCATTCTTTATTATATTATGGGTCCCCTTTCCTCAAAGATAAGCATTTCATTGCTTTCATGGGTGATCCCTGGGTAAAGCATCTAGAAGGTTTATTCAAGGATTTTATCTCTTACCCAACATCAACCCCTCTAAGCCTTCATCCCCTTCTTCCCATAGAATGAGGGACAACCCCTTCTTGGGTCAATACACCCTAAAATCCCAAGAGATAAGGAAATGGAGGGGAATAATTATGGAAAGTGGTAAGTATGGTCAGGAATGGTATGATGGATCATTAAGGGAGTTCCTAGTAGCAAACCCATTACTAAAGAAGACCACTTACTAGGGAACAATGTCAACCACCAAGGTGAAGCAGGGAAAAATGCATAATGTCCAAGAAAATATCATGAAATATAGAGAAATCTAAGATACAACATAATCAAATGGATTGAATATTAAAATGATGCTCACCATAATACTGACTTGTACCTCATGGAGCAAGGCCCACTACCTTTCGGAAGCCAGTTGGTGTGGTGGATGAAATCTGCAAATCTGTGACCATCTGTGGTGGTGAATGGGTTTTCCATCTGTGCAAAGGGTACTAATGGTCATGTAGTCTCTCGACACTCCATATCTGCAACCTGAGGGCCTCGAGACATAATCTACTTAGTTATCCAAAAAATGGGGATAACAATTCCCATGCAGTTGAAGATGATGAGTCGCCCAAGAAGTCAGTTAGAGAAGAGATAGAAGAATATGTTTTGTTTTCAGCTCTCTCTCCGAGACTGTGACACCTGGAAATGATACTTGGCTCATAGATAGTGGTGCTTCCAAGCATATGACAGATAACAAGAATACTGTCTCCAACCTTGAAGAGAAGAACTCCCTCTAGAAAGTCTCACTTGGAGATGACTATCAGTACCCATTCAAAGGAATAGGAGAAGCCACCTACAAGCTTAATTAAGGAACTCCAATAAGGATGAAGGATGTGCTTTATGTACCAGGTTTGAAGAAAAAATTACTTTATATTTCTGCTTTAGAAAAGAAAGGTTTTCAGGTTGCATTTGTAGATGGTAAATTTTTTACGTGGTCTAAAGGAAAAACTATAGAAGATTCAGTTTTTATTGGAACCGAAGAAGGTGGCTTGTACAAATTAAAAGGTCACTCAGATGAAACCTTAACACATAGTACTATAAGTCCATGTGAACTTTTGCATAGAAGGCCTGATCACATGAACTACAAATCCCTACCATATGTGAGCAAGGTAGTCACAGGTTTACCAGAATTAAAGGTTGATCATGAAGGTGTATGTAAAGGATGTGCACAAGGAAATATTACGAAGAATCCTTTTTTGAAAAGTGACATCAAAGAAGATGGAATATTGGATATTGTTCATTCAGATGTATTCGTTCCAATGCCATCAACTTCATTAAGAAGGTATGTATACTATGTCACATTTATTGATGATTACTCTGGTAAGACTTGGGTTTATTTCTTAAATTTAAAATATGAAGTGTTTGAAAAATTCAAAGAGTTCAAAGCTTTAGTAGAAAACCTCTCCGAGAAGAAGATTAAAATACTTGGGTCAGATAATGGAGGAGAGTACACTTCAAAATAATTCAAATACTTTTGTAGAGATGTAGGAATTAAGAGGGATCTTACCACTCCTTACAATCCACAACAAAATGGTGTAGCAGAAAGAAAGAATCGAACAATCATGGAAGTAGTGAAAGTCATGATCCATGATCAAGATCTTCCAATGCACTTATGGGATGAATCATCCAGAACAACAGAATATGTCCAAAACATAATATCCTATAGTGTACTTGGATTCAAGACTCCTGAAGAGATGTTCACCAAAAAGAAGCCAGAAGTCAACCATCTGAAAATATTTGATTTTCCATTCTATTTACATATTTTGAAAGAGAAGAGAACCAAGATAGAAACTTCCGGAAATAAAGGAGTATTTGTTGGATACTGTGAGGTATCCAAGGCCTTCAAAATATACATCCCAACTTACCATTAGATTGAGATCAGTCGAGATGTTACCTTTGATGAAGATGCAACTTTCAATAGATCGAGGAAATTTCAATTGGAAGAAGTCTATGAAGAATAATATGTAGCTCCCAGAGTTGCAGAACCTAACAATGAAGTTGTAGTTACTTCTTATGATGTTATATCGGAGGATCATGATATGGTGGAACCTCAAGAACCACCTCGTGCAATAATCTCTCATGAGAGGAAACCAGCTTGGGCACGTGAGATCATTCAAGATGCAGAGAAGTATGGTGCTCCCGAAGGAACCATGAGACAAAGAAAGAAGCCTAAGCCATACTCCAGTTATGTGGCTTTGATGTATGATATCGCTAATAAAGAACCTACTTTATTTGAAGTTGCTCAAAATAAGGAATGGATGGATGTCATGACTGAAGAATACCAATCTATTATGAAGAATGATGTATGGGAAGTGGTTCCCAAACCAAAAAAAACATATGTAGTATCCTCTAAATGTATATTCAAAATAAAACATGCAATAGATGGAAGTATTGAGAAATACAAAGAAATATTTGTGGCTCGTGGATTTTCCAAGAAAGAAGGCATTGATTATGAACAAACCTTTTCTACAATATACACATCTATCAAAACCATCATCGCACTTGCAGCCAAGATGAAGTGGAAGTTACACCAAATGGATGTGAAAACAACCTTCTTGAACAATGTTATTGAAGAAGAAGTGTATATAGAACAACCACTAGGTTTCGAAGTACAAGACAGGAAGACTCATGTCTGTATGGTTTGAAGCAACCTCCAAGAACTTGGTATGGCAGGATTGATAGTTTTTTGATGATCTTGGGTTTTACCAAGAGTAAATCGGATCCCAACCTTTACTTAAAGATTGTGGATGATGGACCAATTATATTGCTGATATATGTGGATAACTTATTCTTGATAGGTGAAGAAAAGTTCATCACATATTGTAAGAAGAATCTTGTTGCTGAATTTGAAATGAAGGATCTAGGCCCGATGCACTATTTCTTAGGTCTTGAAGTATGGCATAGCCTAGAAGAGATTTTCCTTAATCAAGGAAAGTATGTTGTGGAAATGCTAATGAGATTCGACATGATGGACTGTAAAGATTTGTCCACTCCTATGGAGACAAATCTGAAGTTATTGGTTGATACTTTGTCAGAAATAGTTGATGTTACTCTATACAAACATATGATTGGTTTGTTGATGTATCTGATGATTACCAGACCATATATATTCTTTGTTGTGAACACCTTGATTTAGTATCTGGTAGATCCCAGATGTGTTCACCTTGTAGATGCAAAGCATGTTATGAGATACCTTAAGGGTACATTGGACTATGGCCTATGTTTTACTAGAGATTGTGAATTCAGATTATATGGATACACTGATTCATATTGGGCTGGAAGTGCTTCAGACAGAAAAATCACTTCAGGATGTTGTTTCAGTTTTGGGTTAGCCATGACTTCATGGAAAAGCAAGAAGCAATCCAATATTTCTCTCAGTATGGCAGAAGCGGAGTACATTGCAGCATGCTCCGCCAGTTGTGAATTCATGTGGCTTCAGGAGTTGTTGATAGTTCTATTTGACCTAGAGATGGATGCTATCGTGGTATTTTGTGATAAATAGACTTTCATAAATATTTCATAGAACCTAGTGTTCCACGATAAGATGAATCACATTGAGATTCGGTACCACTACATTTGTGACTTGGTACATAAGGGAGTTGTAAAGCTCCAATATGTTGGCATATATGAGAAGGTAGCAAATATGTTGACTAAGCCTCTGTCTCGTGTGAAGTTTGAGTACTTCAGAGACAAGCTTGGTGTATTCTGGAAGGAATTCCCTCGAAAGGGGGAGTGATGTTGATGATACTATGGTATCCTAACCATCGTCAAGGTATCTCGTTAGGATTTATATCCTAGGGGATTGATCATCCCTGGACAGATCCCTTAAGGTCTGAATGGATGGTCTGTCGGAGTTCCTATGTATTTATATACTTGTTGTGATCAGTAGTGTGGCATATCGCTAGGATTTATATCCTAGGGGATTTTATTATCCCTGGATAGATCTCATAAGGTCCTATCGATGGTTTGTTGGAGTGCCCACAATTGTTGTTGTTGTTGTTGTTTTGTTTGTTACTGTTGATGCTCCTATCTCATTATGTTTCCATTAATTTTGATGTTCCATATTCAAGTTTTTGATGATGATTATGTTACTCCATCTCTGCGTTGCAGATGATGATTATGCTCAGTTTCTACTGATGTTGATGATGAGAAAAACTTTCGATGATTTATAGATATGACAAACAATGTTCCCAATGCTTCCTCCTCTTGATGATGTATTGAGTCCAATCATTTGTTATTAATGTTGACAGTATAATACCGTTCTTGTTAACGGGGAGTGTTTAAATATCGTAACTTCGAAGAATATTCTACCTAAGAGGGAATGTTGAATAATATTATTATATTATATTTATTAATTAGGCCCTATTGTGCCTTTGTAAAAGTTGGCCCTTTTGTGCCTTGACAATTAAATGTAAATTAAGAGGGTAAAGTGAGAGGTCGGCCCATACCTAATTATAGGTTGTCTAGACCACTATTTATAAGGGAGGTCAACACCTCATTTGGACACACTCACCAATTAGCTCTGTAGTGCGCAAGCCTTTGAGGAGAACCTACTGCAACTGGGGGTGATGTCAAGGAGGGTTTTTGGTCTATATCTTGGTATCTCTTGGTTAAGTGGTTCACTATTATTCCTAGTGAAGGAGTAGAGGAGGATCTTCTGCTTTTTTTTTGGTCCATCTATATTGAGGAAGTTTTTGTTGGGTTTTCTTCCCCATGAGGGTTTACCAGGATAAAATTTTGTGTACCTTGAGATTGTGTTTCTTTCAGTGATCCTCATATGTTGTTGATGTATTAAATTCTCATGTACTTTGGATATAACTTAATAACAACATTAAAACTTAACATGTGTCGTATCAACAAGGTGGATGTTTTTATTTGAGAGGTATATGAAAACTCTAAAAATATATGTCCGACAAAAGGCACATCCAGAGGGTTGTATGGATGAAGGGTATGTATTGAATGAAGCATTTTTCTTCCTATGTGAATTCCTTGGTAAGGATTTTGAATATGGGCCACACTTCTAGGATGAATAAAGAGCATCATATATTATTGACGAAGAAAAACCACAATCTAATGGTGTTCAAGTAGAAATTAGTAAGTAAATTTATGATCATTGTGGTTGTTTTTCTTGCAATCATTAATTTACTCTGTAATTTATTTGTCAAATTAGCAGCATAACATTTGGAGTTTGAAATAAACATGTTGGCATGTAATAGATTTAGACGAAAGTACTATAATCGACAAGTTCATTATGTACCACATGGACTTTATGAACAAATGGATTGATTTGTATGATAAAAAGAGAGAAGAAGCGTTAGAAGCAAGGAGACAGTTTAAGATATCTAACCCAAGGAATACTCCACTTCCCATTAATTTGCTTGGGGAATGGGGCAAAGATTGCACACTAGAATGGGTTACTGAACAAATTCAAAATAAAATAGAAGATGCAAGTATAGATTCAAACATAACAGAAGATGAAATCAACATGTGTAGAGGATGTGAAATAAAGGTACAGTTGGAATTTTACAAAATGTTGTTTCCTTACAGTTTTGACACTATTAACTATTTTAATATTCGTCATTATATTTGTTTTCACTAAAATAAATGGTCTTTCACAAGCAAGGAAATATCCTATAATGTGGGCATATGGATGAAATTATAGTGTAGAAAGTGTAGATGTAAAGAGACGATCCTTTGATTGTGGCATCATGGTTGATTTTAAGCAATCTAGTCGAGTAAGCTCAAAAGATAAGAATATTATTGAATGGAATCTACAATATGTTGGGAAAATCCAAGAAATTATTGAGTTGGATTACCGCTCTTTTAAATGTTGTATTTTTAAGTGTAGATGGTATGAAGCATTTGTGAGGACACAAAGACATGATACCCATAGTGGATTGTTTTCCATATATTCCTTGAGCTTCCTACCGGAGGATAAGGAGCCTTATGTTCTACCCATTCATTGTGTGTAGGTATTTCTTTAACTCAAATACGAAGTGGTGGTGATCATTAATCTATTAATTAATAGTTTATTGTGATAATATATGTGTGTTTATTAATCAATAAAATTTTATAACATGCATCTAATATATGTATGTCGTTCATGTGCATGTATTTTTCTATGAAGATATTTTGGACCCGAAATGGATATTTGTCATACATTATGATCCAAGATTAATGCATGTATTTGACGATGCATTAGTAGTGGATACTAAGAAAAACAATGATGGCCAATAAAATGAGAGAGAGGGATTAGAGAACATCGAAGAAATTGGCATCCATGATGATGTTGAAGATGGTTATGTTCAGGCACAAGAAGACAGCAATTCAGAGTTAGATGTTGTTATGGAAGACAATGATATGGATGGTATAGAAAATGATTATTCAAATACATCTGGTAACAATATAGATGGTCTACAGTCAAATTTCAATGATGATGTAGATGATGTAGGTCAAGATGAGGATGATGATAATATTAAATACTTGAAAGAGCATATGAACATTGACAATGATACATTGGATGACATTGTTGCAGACAATAATGTTAATAACCAAGACTTCTAAATTTTCTAAATTATTTGTAATCCATGCTTTAAAAATGTTGATTCTTATGGCCCAAACTTTGAAATGCTTCAGTGTTATTTGTATCAATACAAATTACCTATTGCAATATCCTTAAAGTGTTCAATCTTTGCTATGAATTGTTGGAAACAATAATTAGGATTACTTGGATAAGATTTAGCATGGTTAGTGGTCATTTATTGGTTGATAATTATTTACAAGTGTTGTCAGGTGATTGGTTAGACTCAGACTAAACTAGGATGAATAACCTATTCAATAACAATACATTAAATATGAAATTATTAAAAATATATAATTACATATATCGTATATGTAAAACAATGTAAATAAAAACCATTAGGCTAAATGTATCCAAAGTTTTTTCATTAATTTATATTTTAAAACGAATTTAAATATTTCACTAAGCATAAGCCTAAGACCTTAACCTTTATACCATATAAACCCTAACCCCTTGAAACATGTATGATCTCAAATATTATGTGGGTACATCAGACATCTTTTAGCCTTGAAACCCTCCCATACCATTAAGTCATGTGTCTAGTATAACCATGTCAAATTTCAACACATACAGGCACAGTTTGGATAAATTTCAACATTGGCCTCACTCACTGCTAACCATGTAGGGTCGATGGATGTCATTAAGCCCTTCACCTGATATAATACATAACCCATTAACCATTAAACCATTTACATGTTGGACCCTATAAAAATATTTTTGGATGTCTCAACTTAATAGAATCATGGTTTAATCATCTCAAAGAATGCCACAAGAAAAAGACAAATACATGGAAATTGGCATCTTCATCAGGTTTCATTGTAAAGATGGGTGTGTCGAGTTTGATCTTTATTGGCATGGATGGAAAAATTGGTTCATGATGAATATGATGATGATGACGATGGAAATGACAACCATGATGTTGGTGATGATGAAGATAAGGATGTCCCCGAGTCTTAAAACCCTCACATACTGTCAAGGAATGTGCCTAGTCTAAACATGTAAAATTTCAATGCATACAGTCACCTTTTGAAGAAATTTAAACATTGGCCCCATTCACTACTCATTGTGCGAGGTTGGTGAATGAAACTGGTGATGATCACGTTGGAAGTTCCAATACATTTCAAGGGAGTTCCGACAAAGATCCTATAGAAGGGAATGACGAATGATGACAATGAGATCGACCTGCATGATGAACATTGATGAAAACATGGACGATATCAAATATTATGTGGGGAAATCAGACATACTTGAGTCTTGAAACTCTCCCATGTTGTTCAGGCATGTGTCTAGTCTAACCATGTCAAATTTTGACACATACAGTCACATTTCAAAGAAATTTCAACATTGGCCCCATTCACTGCTCACTGTGCAGGGTCAGTGGATGACATTGGTGACAAGCATGTTGGAAGTTCTAATACATTTCAAGAGAGTTCTGAAAAACATTGTATAGAAGGGAATGATGAATGATGACAATGAGATCAACGTGCATGATGAACATTGATGAAAACATGGACAATATCAAAGGTTATGTGGGGAAATCATACATACTTGAGTCTTGAACCCTCCCATACCATCAAGGCATGTGTCTAGTCTAACCATGTCAAATTTTGATGCATACAGACATAAATTGAAGAAATTTCAACGTTGGCCCCATTCACTACTCATTGTGCGGGGTCGATGGAAGACATTTGTGATGGGTGTATTGGAATTTCCATGACATTTTAAGAGAGTTTCGACAAAGATTCTACAAATGGAAATGACGAATGATGAGAATGACACGTCCATGATGAATGTTGATGCAAACATACTGGATGATCTCAAATATTGTGTGGGGACATCATACATCCTTGAGTATTGAAACCCTCACATACTGTCAAGGCTTGTGTCTAGTCTAACCACATCAAATTTCGACGCATACAGGAACAGTTTGAAGAAATTTCAACGTTGGATCCATTCAATGCTCACTATGCGAGATTGGTGAATGACATTTGTGATGGGTGTATTGGAAGTTCCATGACATTTCAAGAGAGTTCTGACAAATATTCTACAATGGAAATGATGAATGATGATAATGATACGTCCATGATGAACATTTATGCAAACATGGATGATCTCAAATATTATGTGGGGACATCAGACATCCTTGAGTCTTGAAACATCCCATAACGTCAAGGCATATGTCTAGTCTAACTACATAAAATTTCTATGCATACAAGCATAGTTTGAATAAATTTCAACGTTGGCCCCATTCACTGCTCACTGTGTGAGGTTGGTGGATGACATTTATGATGGGTGTATTGGAAGTTCCATGACATTTCAAGAGAGTTGCGACAAATATTCTATATATGGAAATAACGAATAATGATAATGCGACATGCATGATGAACGTTGATGAAAATGTGGAAGATATCAAAGATTATGTGGGGACATCAGAAATCCTTGAGTCTTGAAACCCTCTCATAGCGTCAAGGCATGTGTCTAGTCTAACCATGTCAAATTTTGATGCATACAAGTAAAATTTGAAGAAATTCCAGTATTAGCCCCATTCACTGCTCATTGTGCGAGGTCGGTGCAGGATGACATTTTTTATGGGTGTATTGGAAGTGCCATGACATTTCAAGAGTGTTCCGACAAAAATTATATAGATGGAAATGAAGAATGATGACAATGAGATGTCCATTATGAATGTTGATGCAAACATGGATGATATCAAAGATTATGTAGGGACATCAGACATCCTTAAGTATTGAAACCCTTCCATACTGTCAAGGCATTTGTATAGTCTAACCATGTCAAATTTTGACACATACAGGCATAGATAGAAGAAAATTCAATGTTGGCCCCATTCAGTTCTCACTATGCGGGGTCAGTGGAAGACATTTCTAATGGGTGTATAGGAAGTTCCATGACATTTCAAGAGGGTTCTAACAAAGATTCTATAGAAGGGAATGACAAATGATGAGAATGAGACGTGCATGATGAACAATGATGAAAACATGGATGATCTCAAAGATTATGTGGGGACATTAGATATCCTTGAGTCTTGAAGCCCTCCCATACCGTCAAGGCATGTGTCTATTCTAACCATGTCAAATTTTGACAAATACATGCACAAATTGAATAAATTTCAATGTTGGCCCCATTCACTACTCACTATGTAGGGTCAGTGGATGACATTTGTGATGGGTGTATTGGAAGTTCCATGGCATTTCAAGAGAGTTCCAACAAATATTCTACATATGGAAATGACTAATGATGACAATGAGACGTACATTATGAACATTGATGAAAACATGGACGATCTCAAAGATTATGTGGGGACATCATACATATTTGAGTCTTGAAACCCTCCCATACCATCAAGGCATGTGTCTAGTCTAACCATGTCAAATTTCGATGCATACAGGCACAGATTGAAGAAATTTCAATGTTGACCCCATTCACTGCTCAGTGTGCAGGGTCAGTGGAAGACATTTGTGATGGGTGTATTAGAAGTTCCATGACATTTCAAGAGAGTTCTGAAAAATATTCTACATATGGAAATGACGAATGATGACAATGAGACGTGGACGATCTCAAATATTATGTGCGGGGTCGATGGATGTCATTAATCCCTTGACCATATATAATCCCTAAGCAATTAACCATTAAACTACCTAAACCCTAAGCCCAAAATCCCTTATCCCTTGACCCTTAATCCCTTAAATTGCAACCCCCAATCCCTTAAATTGTAACCCCTAATACCTTAACCCTTAATCCCTAAACCCCAAATCCCTAAATCCCCTAATCCCCAAAGACCCTATCCACTTAACCCCCAACAACTCAACAAATTAACTATTAAGGCACAATAGGTGTTAAATTGGAAGCCAAATAGGAAGCCAAACTAGAAGCTAAAAAGAAAGATAAGTTGGATGCTAACCATGAAGCTAAACTCGAAGCCAAACTCAAAGATAAAATTGAAGCTACACTTGGCGCTAACTTGGGCGCTAAATCAGACACAAAATTGGGTGTTAATGTAGGTGCTAAAGAAGGTGATACATCAGGTGCTAAATGAGGCGCTAATAGTTCCTAATTAAGCACTGAATTTTTTTGCTCGACACAAATAACACCCAAAATAGCACCATCCCGATAAATAACATCGAAATTTTCAAAAAAGTGGAGAAAAATACATTAAAACGGATAGTGGAAAAAAAAAAGGGAGATAAAAAGGAAGCTAATCACACGGATTTTTTGTAGTGATCTCTGGAAATTTCATTGCGAATAGGTTTTGGTATTCACGCAGTAAGTCTACAATATTCACTATTGTCTCATCACTCCAATAATATCCTATCTGTGCAAACTTGGGATTCTCTGTCGTCCCAATATTTACCTTTCGCATCTTTATCGGTTATGTGAATGCGGTGGACTCAAGCTCTTTCCCTTCTATTTCTCGTTCTCCTTATGTTTCAGGTACTTGTACATTCATGGGATATTCCATATCATGTTCTTCCTTATCCATATTATAGCATTCCACTAACTCATGGACATTTATATTGGTTATGTGTGCATTGTATACTGATACCACTTCCATCGACCCTTCTTCTGAAAAGATCTTAGTCCGAATGTCCTGAAGCATTGCATCTATGGTCAAATGCAAATGTGAATCTGAACCTTTGGACCAGCTCTTCCTATTTTGTTGTCTCCCTGTGTATTTCCAATTCCAAATAATAGTTCTTCGTAATTTTGTCCAATGTGTGTATAATTATGTGCGTCCATTCTATTTCTAGTACTGAACTCCATAAATCCCTGCACTGCTCAACATGACTTGCTCGATCATTCTCTCATGTATACTTTTTCCCAATGTTTTCTTCCTCAGTACCAAACCTTATTTGCATGATTATGTTGCACTGTGACCAGTCGTTCATCCCATCTCTGCGTGCAGCCCACCATGTGGTCAGAGTCACTTTTAAGACAACATCTAGTGCTAACAACCTTTGTTGTTCGGGTACTTACAACTCAAATTCATTTACAAAAAATCTTATATCAGTTAATCCATTGTACCTGGGTGGATCACATAGCTTTGTTCCAATCCAGTGCAAGGATCAAGTTATGTGTGCACATCATCTAGTTGACACTTCATGCATTCTTTGTTGCCAATGCTCTAGACATTCTTCATAATCTAATGCACATGAACTGATACTTCGCCAACTTAGTGCACCATCTGCATTCAGGTTGACATAATCCTCCATCCTTGGAATCATTTTATATAATTTGTCAATTTCATTCCCTATGGTTGGCTCTATGTATCTCTTTCCTTCTGATGGGTCCAAGGATGCAATAACTTTCAAATATCCAACTTCAAATATCATCTCCCTCCTCTTCAATTTGATGATTGCATGGTTATCAAAATCCCATTATAGTCCCATCAATGTTGGATATGGTTGATTTTCATCCACGATCTCAATCACTTCAAAGTCTTCCATGATGTGCACCCCATCTATGTTCATAGGTACTCATGTCAAACGACCAATCAAGACTATTTTGTGTTGATTCACGAGCCTTAACTGAACATGATAACATACTAGTTTAGGTTTTCCCATCATCTCCCATGTCTTCCTAGGTAAAAATTCACATCGGATCCCAAGTCCAAGATGAAATTATCCACATCATACTCCCCAATCTACGCATTGAATCTGAATTCTCCATTGGTTCTCTTCCTAGGAATACTAGATTTACTACCCTTTGTGTGATAGGAGTTTCCCTCCCTCGTGTATAGTGATCAATCATGACATATAATGTACTCAGCACAATTTCATCTTTCATTAGATCTACAAAACTTCTCAATAATTATGTTAGTGTACTTACCTTTCCAGTTGGTTTCTAGGGCACAACGTGATCTTCTACATGAGGTACAGATGATGTTGATGCTCCCCAATCTTGTCCAAGTACTTATTTTATTTCTCTCTGATGTCTCTTTTTGTTGTTGAGGATCAAAGGTTGGAAAGGGCCCTACTGAATTTATTACCCATTGTTTAGTTTGTTTTCCTCCATTCTTCATATCATCTCATGTTCTAGCTCCTTCGCGCGTAGCAACTGCTATTCTTGGTCCTTCATTGCATTTATTGGTTGATATCTTCAACACATTATGATTTGGATTCGGGTTTTGGTTTCCTCTGGCTTGTCATTTTAGAACTAGTTGGGGACAATCCCCTTTCGCACGGTCCATTACTTTGCATTATGTGCACATTGTACACAGATTTTGGCATTTGTTGGTCAAATGTCTTGGTTTATTACAGTTGTAACATATTATCGGTCCTCTTCCTCCCCTACCAAAATTTCCTCTACCTCGGCCTCTACCAAATTTTCCTTTGTTCCCTGGATTAAATCCTCTTTGATTATTATATTGAGGACCCCCCACTTTTATTGCAACATTCTCCTCCTGAATCTTGTAAATATCTTATGTGCTCTCCCTCCTTAAGCCAAATGTATGGCAATCCTTCTCTTCATGTCCCAGAGACTTAGAAAAATTGCAAAACAAGTTCCTTGGTGTACTTTGATACTTCTGTAGTAATGGACACGTAGTTGGGTGATGGACCCATTTCTTACATATCTCGTAGTACCCTCCTCCTGGTAATGGATTCAGTGCTCCTTTTTCCAAATACTACGTGAATGTTGGGCATTCGACCTTGTGATGGCCTTCAGTACTGCACTTGGTACACCAAACTTTCTCTCATTTCTCCTTCTTTTTGTAAGTTATTCCAGTTGAATCGTTAATGAATCCAACTATGTCTGAACCTATGGCATTCCTCCATTGTATCCTACCAGAGATAATTCCAATTTCATTGCAATTTCCAGTGCCTCGGGCTGCGACACAACTTTCTGTTGTATCAATGGCATGTGAATGTGTGGTAGAAGCCCTACAATAAAACATTCTCAATGTTGTTGATATGGGATCTAGAAATTAAATCTATCCATCACATATTTAAACCTTTGATTGAAATACCATATCGACTATGTTTGCACCTGTTTAATATCCTTTAGTTATGTAATGTATTGTGACTCTGAATTTGGCTTCTTGAACTCTTTCAGTAGCACTTGTATTATCTCTACCAAATTCTTGGCATGTCCCATAGGCGTGGTACTCTGCAACTTCATGTACCAGACCAACGCACAGCCTCTGAATTTTGTTCCCAATTGCGCAATATTCACAGGCTCATCTTGTACGTTCTTAGTGACCCAAATTGTCTTGAAAACAAACAGATTTTTTTATGGATCCTCTGACCCCACTCCCTAGAACTTTGGAAGCCTAAGGGTGTTTTTTACCCCGACCATGTTTCTTTT
>SNQJ01S0141639.1:31678-56489 GCA_010110895.2 Picea sitchensis | reverse complement strand
GGTGTCCTTCTCTTTGCCTGATATATGTCGAAATATAGAATCTGGAACATTTTGGAAGATGTGCATAGGATCTAATAGGAGAGATATTAATAGATCCTTCCTGTAAGGGAGCTCATAAAATATGGATTTCCTTTTCATTCCTTCTGGCATATTAACTAGAACTTGTTATGGTTCTTCAATTGAATCACCCCAGTCAAAAAAATCTTCCCAAGCTTTCAATTCAACATCTTCATACTTCTTAATCCAATCACCTAGACCCATAATCATGGGAGGGCCTCTATTTTCAACTTTTCCATCAAATTGATTCTTCAGACGATTTCTAAACTTATGATTTGGTGGTAGAAAAACCATGTTGTTTGCGTAAATAAATTTATGTAGATATTTAGAATACCACCCTTAAAATTGATTTGCACATATTGTACATTAAAATGTCCCCTTTGTTTGAATCCATACAGTTCCATAAGTAATTTTAATAGAATCAAAATAATAGTATAAAAGTAAGTATGAAAGTTGGGATGAAAATAAATTATGAGTGTGAATACATAAATATTTTATCTTACCGAAACATACACCAAGTCCTGGGAAATCATGAATAGTTCAACATAGTACACCATAAAAAATAAAGGACCTATTTGATGGAGGACGTGATATGTCATACATTCTTATGCATTTCCATAGCAGTTGCATCTCATCAATAAAAGGCGCAATATAAACATCCATGTTTTTAACTTGATGTTTTCCTGGAACAATGAGAGTCAACATAAGGTGCTCCTTTCTAACACTCATCCATTGGGGAATATTGTATACTATCAATCCGAATGGCCAAACACTATAATTTGAGCTCAGGAAAGAGAATGGGCACACTCCATCAATTGCAATACCAAACCTAATACTACGTGGTTAATCTTTGAATTTACTTGGCCATTTTTTCTCTATATGTTTCATTGCTTTGGAGTCGACCAGAATTCGCATGAATCCATCTTTACTCCTATTATTTGCATGTCAGTCCATCAATTGTGCAAGTGAATTGCAACGAAACATCTGTTGAAGTCTAGGTATAATTGGCATGTGACATAAGACCTTCTTTGGAACTATAGGACCTTGTACATCTGTACGATATCTCTTCTCTTTTCATACATGGAATTCTACCTCATTTTGATATTCATCTGTGTATAAAATGCAATCATTTTTACATGAATGAATTTTCTTATATTCAATCCCCAACTCAACCAACAACTAACGTGATTCTCTACAAGCTGATGGAAACACATTCTCTTTAGGGAATATTTTAGATTTTAGTGCCCTGTAAGATTGCTAGAGGTTAAATCAATTGAATGCTTGACTTATGATGAACATGTTTGATATGTCAATCTATACTAGGAATGTTTATATACAATATATGGTTTTAAAATCCCCTTAAATAAATATAAACGAAGTTGATGAATGTTTACGAATTATGTAGACCAATTGACATTGCAAAGTAAGAAATATATTTCAACTAACTTCAGTAGGGTAGTGAATCCTTTGTATGACCAACCAAATAGTTCCTTGATTTCTAATAATATCAATGTGCATGCAAGTTTTAAGGTTCTACTTGCACCCGATCTAAACATGGGTGTCTTTGCAACTTGCTTGATTGAGTCTTTCATGTTGTTATCATCAAGATTACATTGGTGGTAATTACCCCTGCTATCATCATTATTGTCAACCATATGATTATTATCGTCATCATTGTTTCCATCCCCAAAGAAAAATGTAAACATTTCATTCAATCCTTCTTCATGCACTTCATTTTCACTATCATCATCATCATTAAAGATATATGGCATGTCATCAATGTATGATAATCTCATAAGCTCTTCAAATTTATCGGCTGGTAGTATTCTCTTCAATGTTTTTCTTTTTTCCCGGGTATGGTTTAAAGGATGGTTTGGATCATCCCGTCCAAATATTAATAACTCATCTTGATCTTGGGTATTAGTAGGTGTATCATCAATATCTTCTACCTATCAACAAACAAAATCATTATTTAATGTTTGGCAACAATTGAATAAATAATAATTGTATCAATTTCAAAGAAATATAATCAAATATGTCTTAACCAATAAAAATATAGAATGTATGAACATATATACATCAATTGAATAATGGAACATTATTTTATAGACTACTTTTATCATACAATAATTTAAAATAAAACACAAGTTTGACAACATAGTTTATAAAATGTCAATCCACACTCATTGATTATTCTTTGGTTTTATGCCCTTAAGAACATCCTTAGGGAGACCTTGTTCTTCCCTTTTCTTTCACGCATGAGTGAATTTTAAGAAGGGGTAATTAATCAATAACTCATCCCCAATGGTAAGGTCCATAATAGAGGATTATCAATCTATCAACCTCTCTTTCCATATCTCCATCTTTATCATTTATAATTTCAACAAATCAACAATTCTGTCTTACACTAGGGTCCCTTCCCTTACTACTATTTATAAAACCTACAATATTTTTGTGTGTGTATGCATGTCCATATATATACATAAAATGACCTCTATTCATTTATTTTCCTCTTTCCAATTGGAGACGATGTGTATACATATTTGAATTTAGACCATATTCTGACATGCTAGGATTATATTCTACTAGCCTTCTCCATTCACCACTGTAATATGACAGACCATAATATGACATTAATCTCCTGGTGGTTTGTTGTGAATTTTTTCTATGTTTAGATCCCACATGGACATTTTTGACAATAAAGAGGCCTAGATTTGCTCCATGGGTATTGGAGGGTCGTATCATGTAGTTGTATCCCCAAAATTGAAACACCTCATACACTCTAGGTAGTTGTTGATCACTGGGCCAAGAGAAATATAATCAACAATCAAATGTCTATTTGTAAATTGAACTCAAACTCAGGGGAAAGTCATCATCCCCATCACATTCATTCCAATAGGGTGTGTAGTCCACCTTCCCCTTGTCTTTAATCTAATTGTGCATGTTTAAAGGGGTTCTTGCTCTATTACTTGTTTTCATCAAATCCTCATCTTCAGAGCTGGTATATGTGCACATATTTTTGTTAGATGTATCATTTGATAAATTTTCATCGCCCTCTAGGCTATAAGTCGGTGCTCTAGGAAACTTTAAACCAAGAACTTTATCCTGCAAGCATTCATTAAGAAAAAAAATAATTATTTAAATAATATAAAACAATATTTAAAAGAAGTATACATATTATTTATATCAAATTGGAAAATTCCTTACCACAATTCCTATTGGATTTGAATCTATTATAGGAGGCATACTACCCACTGGAAACTCATCATCTATGTAATTTCTTTGTACAATTTCTTGTTTGAGTTGTTTCTTTCCACGACATACAAAACATCCATAAACAACAATTTTCTCAAAGTATTCATCCCATGTACTACAGTCCTGACCAACCTCTTGTTCATTGAAATCATTTGTTGTGTTTGTAAGATCCATTGTCATATCCTCTTCCACCCACTGTCCTCTACATGATTTAACAATTTTAGGTACACGTCCACGTACATATCTTTTTCTTTTTCTAGTTTAATGCTTAAGCTCTACATTTTCTCCAATATCCATCTAAAATAATCAACAACATGCATTAATTTATGTCAAGATTGGATAATACACTATAAATTTTAATAATATTGTGAAAAAATATGGACATATCACAAAATTTCATCCGATTAATTTTTCTTAAGTTAAGTCAAAATTTGATTACCTGATGTCCCACGTCATCTGTTGTGTCCTCATTTGATATGACAAGATTTGTTGCCATGGCCTCATTTGGCTCCTATAATACACAACATAGTCAATAATGTTTAGTACACCAATTATATCATTTCAACGAATATGCTATCCAACATAAAACCTCACCTTAGTTTTGAAGTTGAAAAAAAAAACAATTTTATGACCCTACGTATATACATCGAGCCAAAATTTCAACAATAAAAATATCCAACATCCCTATCCCACATGGCCATCCTAATTTTCAAACTTTTCCGTTGATCATAGAATCACATTTAATCACCATTCTTGTGCATTTTCAACCAATAAGTTTGATCCCAAAGGCCTCATGAAAAAAATGACTTTATCTCCTCTATGTTGTAGCATTTGTGAATTCATAAAGATGTTACCCCTTTGGTTTAGGTTGCTTTGTATTCTTACCTTTATTGTATCTGCATATTTCGTTTTCATATCCTCTTACACCCACTTTCCTCTCTATGATTTAGTAGTTCTACGTCGTCCACGTCCTCTTTCCATGGCCTCCTCTGGATCCTATTACACAACAATGACAATAATATTTAGTGCACCAATCAAATCCATTATCATCTAATAAGTTATGGAAAACAGGTCCACAAGTTAAAATTAGCTTGGGATCAAATGATAGAACATGAGGAAAGAAATATGATGGTAGTATGAGGGAAAAAGACATGTAAGAAGACAATTTACATGTATAATTTCAATGTATTTCATTCACCATTACTCCTTTCATCTCTTTCCCTTTCATGAAACGATCACAACAACTATGGGTTCGAAATAATCCATCTTTCATTTCATTACAAAAATATCCATTCATAAAACTTGGTTGCAGGCACTCAAAGTCAAGCCTACAATACTATAAACACGTTGAAGGAAAAGCTGATGCTAAACAAACTCAAACTTATACCTATCTTCAAATCATGGGATATCATTAAAATTTGAGCTATGTGTGTATTCAAACAAATCAATACATCCCACCATAACAACACATTATAGTTTGACACTATCTTCATCCATACACAACCTTCATTATACATAAAAGAGGTGAATTCGAATTCCAAAATAGAACGCAACTGAAAAATATTTGACAACCTACTACAAGGGACAACTTATATGGATTTAGCTTATTTTGTGAATAACAAAATATCTCAAATAGAATATTTTCATGAATAGACGAGGATTGAATTTCCTATGCATTACATAGTACTATGCATGCTTCAACAATATTTTAATAAAGTGTTATTCATAACATTCCCATTCTAGTAGATGAAAATCAAACTCTTTTATAGTATACAATAAATTATATGGGGTTTATGAAAAAATTAACAAAAATATCAAATGGATAGAGGCCATGTTTATCTATCAACCCTAATTTTTATGTAAACAACATAGATGATACATTGTTGAACTTGTCATGGATTTTACTTAATACTATTAGGGGAAAATTTTTCCATGGTAGAATACTCAAAAGAATCAACCATATTCACATATATTCAATGCAACTACTGGTATCGAACCACCAAATTATCATACCCACACCATTTGCGAACCTAGTGACCAAACTACCATTCTTCCCATGTCCCTTATCCCTCACTTGGGAACCAAGGTATTAAATTTCATTTCAATTGCACACTAGTACTCAATTCCATAGGTCACAACCAACATGCCTAGTTCTACGCAATTTTGATAACCACTCCACCAACGCTAGAGCCACTCAACAATTTATTGAAGTAGAATATGAGGAATAACATGCAATACTATCACTCCTAGCCATACGAAAGATATTGTACACTCAAAAAATGATGCTTTGAAGTAGAATATGAGGGATAACATGCAATACTATCACTCCTAGCCATACGAAAGATATTGTACACTCAGAAAATGATGGTTCACACATCCTAAACAATTTCACATTCAAACTTCACAATCCATTCCTTGTCTTAGTGCCCACATAGATTTCATACAACATTCCATGATGAAAACTTCATTACACTGGTGGTAGTTGAGAGAATCAACACTTAATTAGTCATGACATTCTTTCTTTACTATCATCTAACTTGGGAAGGCTTATGTGAACAAAATTGACAACGATTTACCTCTAATTTTTAATTATTATTCCTCCTAGATTTCTCTACTTTGTGAGACTCTGGATGATCATGTGGTATTTGTGCCAATGGAGTGATTCTATACATGACCTATTTTTGTGAGTTATTAACAACAAAGTCTTGTAATACAATGATCAATCTCCAGTGATGCTCATTTATTGTCTTTCCACCCTTGAAAATTCTATATGATTTATCTAGCTCTATCATTGGGGTGTAATCAATGGACCTGAGAGTGGATCTGCCTTGAAATGAGGGTCTAGGTAGAAATGGAGGTGTGTAGTTGAGTGTAGGTGTCATGATTATAATCTTGTATTTTACAAAAATGATATTGGGGCTACATGTTTGCAACATCTTATGGAAGACATCAATGGTATGTAGTTTTAATTGATCTTCCACCTCGTGTTCTTAGGTACGTTGGGATTTGTTCCTAGTGAGAACCTGAACTCATACCTTAATGAGATAATGGTTTTAAGTAATACTTGGTAGAGATTCCAAGACTTGGTGGATTACATCCTCTGATGAATTTGAGAAAGGGGTCTTTGTTAATGGCACAAACTCTTTCAATGGTGAGTTGTGAGGAGATGCATCTATAGAAGGATTTTTTGAGACACTACTTTCTCTTGACATGGGGGCAGTTCCAAAATTTTTAATTTTTTTCTTGCTAATGCAAGGGGAAAATATAGATTACTGTTGGGAGGTGAGGTCCTTTTATTTGATTGGAATTTTTAGGTGGAGTAAGGCATTGTTATGCTTGCTAAATTAGAGGATTTTGAGTTGATTGGTGCTTTTTGCAATCCTTACTACAATATCCATAATCATGGCATGGATCATTGTAGTTTGATTGAAATTTCTTATAATTAAGAACTTGTATGTAGATCGATCCTTCCAAGTTGAGTTGAATCACTTCAAATATCCCATTCTCCAAGTAAAATTCAATATAGATGTTAACACATGAGTATTATTTCATCTTTGGATCCACCCTATCAATGTACTAACCAAGGGAGATTTAATTGTAATTAATTTTTGGTCATGCCAAAATATTAGTGAGAGATTACAAAATCAAACCCAGGCCAACACCGTTGTGGTTCTATAAAATTTAATTGTGGTTTACTAACTTCTATATGACATGTTGTGCTATTATTTACCAACATCACTCTTAATGAGGATTTCAAGTGTGTTATTTTTGTGGAAAAGTGGAATGTCTACAAACACCCTTTCTAGCAGTCTACTAAACCTATTGGTTTTTTCCTTGCACTCAACCCTTTTTAATCACCCCACATAACCTTGAATTTTTTTTATTTTTCACCATACCTTCACACATGATATCATGGATTTTTATTCCTTGTAATATCTCTATGACTTTATGTTTACTTGATATAACCATATCCAAACCTTCACTTCCAAAACTAAATATCCTTGATTTAGAAAACCCCTCCAACCGTTATAAATAAACTTATTACCTCAATGACCACCTCTTCCCCAACCACTAACTCCTCTCTCTACCATCACAATTTCCAAATCAAACAATACCTATCCCAATTGATTATTTACGATGGTTGTGAATGAAATCTTACATCCGATGAGCTATTTTATGAATTTCATATTCTTTTTATACCCCATCCTCAACCCTACCATCTAGGATGGGTCAACATTTAGGGAACCTCTATCTGCATCACACAATACCACCAAATTACCATTTCCATTGAGAACTGCATTAACACAATAAATTATGATGCAATTATTATCATGAATGCATTAAGAAAATAATGAATGTAGTATTGTAACAAATTATCATTCCCTTAATAAGATTAAAATAAAAAAATCTATACCCTTTGCCATGTATCAAGGATCTCTTTGATCAATGTAATGGTTCTTTGTATTTAAACAAAAATAATCCCACCTTCAAGTATGATCACTTATGAATCAATTCATCTGATGCATTAAAAACGCCTTCAAAACCAAATTTGATATGTATGAATTTTCACAAATCACTTTTACAAGTCTACTCCTTTAGATAGATTAGAAGAAACAAGCACTTGTGTGTTTATCATGGATATATAAGTTAAATCTCACCGTCTCAATATATAGGCCAATACAACCCTCCGAGCTCTCCAAAACCCTAGCTCCAATGAAGAGAGTCCAATAAGATAAGATCACACTAACAAGTCCTCCTTGGCATCATGCAAGACATCTCCTTTTCTCTTCCTCCTCATTAGGTACAACCCTAGGGTTTGTCATAAAAATCTAACTCCTTACCTCCTTAGAGTAGAAACCCTAACACCCTAGACTTAAAGAATTCTCAAGAAACCCTAGTGCCTGAAACGAGTGAAAAAGTTAAAAACAAAACGAATAAAGGAGAAAAAGAGACTATTGTTTCTCCTCCTACATCTCTAACTCAATTTTAAATAAGAATACGCATAATATTATCAACGATTTCATCATCTCCAATGTCTAACTCGCAAGAACAAACCCAAACATCTTACAAGAGAAAGCTCCCAATAATGGACATGTTCTTTAAACATCATAACTTCTGCTAGGTTTTCCTCATGAACGATAATGTCTTACTCCAAGAATACAAGTACAAAGAAAAGAGCACAATGATGATGAAAATTATGAAAGAATTGTCTTATTCCTTTATAGATAGAGAGGTAATTAAGGCCAGCAATACTAAAGTGGGCCTAAAACCTTAAAACCAACCTACTACTAACAAGTAAGTCCACACATGTGAATAACTCCTCCTATAGGTGACATATCTCAAGCTCCAAGGTGATGAGGATCCACAATAAAATATCTAATACAAGAGCACTACTCATCGAGGGTCCAACACTCCTCCAAGGGATCCAATAATCTAATCCCTCTTCAAGTCAATGTGCCATTTGTAGGTCCACCCACCTACATGTCCACTCCCTCAACCCAATATAGTATAAGTCAAGTACAAGCCTCTATGTAAGAGATCCAAATAGCCCCATGTTGCTTAGATGTCAATTCCCTTCTGTGGAATGCCAAATTCTCCAAAGAAAATTTTGGATAGCTGAAAAATTGATATGTGTGTGTGTGTGTGTGTGTGTAGGAGATGAAGTTCAAATACATACTTTTTGCTTCTTACTATAGGCCAATACAACCCTCTGAGCTCTCCAAAACCCTAGCTAGGTAAAATTAGAAAAACCCTAGCTCCAAAGAAGAGATTCCAATAAGATAAGATCACACTAACAAGTCCTTCTTGGCCTCATGCAAGGAATATCCTTTTCTCTTCCTCGTCATGAGGTACAAACCTAGGGTTTGTCATCAAAACCTAACTCACCTCCTTAGAGTAGAAACCCTAACACCCTAGACTTCAAGAATGCTCAAGAAACCCTAGTGCCTGAAATGAGTGAAAAAGTAAAAAAAGGAATTAATAAGGAGAAAAAGAGACTAATGTTTCTCCTCCTACATATCTAACTCAATTTTAAATAAGAATAAGAATAATATTATCAATCATTTCATCATCTTCAATTTCTAACTCAATGCCCTTCTTTGGAATGCCAGATTCTCTAAAGACAATTTTGGATAGATGAAAAATTCATGTATATGTATAGGAGACAAAGTTCAAGTATGTACTTTTTTCTTCTTACTATAGGCCAGTACGACCCTCTGAGATCTCCAAAACCCTATCCAGGTAAAAACACAAAAACCCTAGCTCCAACGAAGAGAATCCAATAAGAAATGATCACACTAACAAGTCCTTGGCCTCATGCAAGGAATCTCCTTTTCTCTTACTCCTCATTAGGTACAACCCTATGGTTTTTCATCAAAACCTAACTCCTTACATCCTTAGAGTAGAAATACTTACACCCTAGACTTCAATAATGCTTAAGAAACCATAGTGTTTGAAACAAGTGAAAAAATAAAAAATAGAATGAATAAAGGAGAAAAAGAAACTAATGTTGCTCCTCCTACATATCTAACTCAATTGTAAATAAGAATAAGCATAATATTGTCAATGATTTCATCATCTCCAATGTCTAACTCAATACCCTCCCGTGGAATGCCAAATTATCCAAAGACAATTTTGGATAGCTAAAAACTTCATATATATGTATAGGAGATGGAGTTCAAGTACGTAGTTTTGGATTATTATTATAGGCCAATACAACCCTCTGAGCTCTCCAAAACCCTAGCCAGGTAAAAACACAAAAACCATAGCTCCAATGAAGAGAGTCCAATAAGATAAGATCACACTAAAAATTCCTCATTGGCCTCATGCAAGGAATCTCCTTTTATCTTCCTCCTCATTAGGTACAACCATAGGGTTTGTCATGAAAACCTGACTCCTCACATCCTTATATTAGAAACCCTAACGCCCCCGACTTCAAGAATTCTCAAGAAACCCTAGTACCTGAAACGAGTGAAAAATTAAAAAATAGAATGAAAAAAGGATAAAAAGAGACTAATGTTTCTCCTCCTACATCTCTAACTCAATTTTAAATAATAATAAGCATAAGACTAGCAATGATTTCATCATCTCCAATTTCTAATGCACAAGAACAAACCCAAGAATATTACAAGAGAAATCTCCCAACAATGGGCATGTTCTTTAAACATCATGACTTCTGCTAGGTTTTCCTCATTAACACCAGTGTCTTACTCCAATAAGACAACTACAAAGAAAAGAGCACAATGATGATGACAATTTTGAAACAACTATCTCATTCCTTTACATATAGAGAGGTAATGAAGGCCAACGGCTATGAAAGTGAGACTAAAACCTTACAACCAACCTACTACAAACAAGTAATCCCACACATGTAAAGAACTCCTCCTACATGTCACATATGTCCAGCTCCAAGGTGATGAGGATCCAAAAAAAAATCTCTAAGACAAGAGAAATCCTCATCCAAGGTCCAACACTCCTCCTCCAAGGGATCCAATCATCTCCTCCTCCAAGCGATCCAATCATCCAATCCCTCTTCAAGTCAATGTGCCATTTCTAGGTCCACCCACCTACATTTCCACTCCTGCAACCCAAGATAGCATAATTCAAGTACAAGCCTCTATGTAAGAGATCCAAGCAGCCCCATGTTTCTTAGATGTCAATTCCCTTCCATGGAAGACCAAATTATCCAAACAAAATTTTGGATAGCTAAAAACTTCATATATATGTTTAGGAGACGACGTTCAAATAAATACTTTTGGATTCTTACTATAGGCCAACACAACCCTCCAAGCTCTCCAAAACCCTAGCTAGGGAAAAACACAAAAACCCTAGCTCCAACAAAGAGAGTCCAATAAGATAAGATCACACTAACAATTCCTCCTTGGCCTCATGCAAGGCATCTCCTTTTCTCTTCATCCTCATTAGGTACAACCCTAGGGTTTGTCATGAAAACCTAACTCCTTACCTCAGAGTAGAAACCCTAACACCCTAGACTTCAAGAATTCTCAAGAAACCCTAGTTCCTAAAATGAGTGAAAAAAGTAAAAAATAGAATGAATAAAGGAGAAAAAGAGACTAATGTTGCTCCTCCTACATATCTAACTCAATTGTAAATAAGAATAGTCATAATATTATCAATAATTTCATCGTATCCAATGTCTAACTCACAAGAACAAACCCAAGCATCTTACAAGAGAAAGATCCCAACAAGGACATGTTCTTTAAACGTCATAACTTCTCCTAGGTTTTCCTCATGAACATCAGTGTCTTAATCTAAGAAGACAAGTACAAATAAAAGAGCACGATGATAATGACAATTATGAAAGATCTATATCATTCCTTTACATATAGAGAGGTAATGAAGGAAAACAATATGAAAGTGGGCCTAAAACCTTACAACCAACCTACTAAAAACAATTAAGCCCACACGTGTGAAGAAATCCTCCTACAGGTGACATATGCCAAGCTCCATGGTGATGAGGATCCACAAGAAAATATCTAAGACAAGAGTACTCCTCATCCAAGGTCCAACACTCCTCCTCCAAGGTATCCAATCATCCAATGCCTCTTCAAGTCAATGTGCCAACTTTGGGTCCACCCACCTACATGTCCACTCCCTCAACCCAAGATAGCAAAAGTCAAGTACAAGCCTCTATGTAAGAGATCCAAGTAGCCCCATGTTGCCTAGATGTCAATGCCATTCCGTGGAATGCCAAATTCTCCAAATACAATTTTGGATAGCTGAAAAAATTCATATATACATATAGGAGATGAAGTTCAAGTACGTACTTGTGGCTTCTTACTATAAGCCAATACAACCCTCCAAGCTCTCCAAAGCCCTAGCCAGGGAAAAACACAAAAACCCTAGCTCCAACGAAGAGAGTCCAATATGATAATATCACACTAACAAGTCGTCCTTGGACTCATGAAAGAAATATCCTTTTCTCTTCCTCCTCATTAGGTACAACCCTAGGGTTTTTCATCAAAACCTAACTCCTTACCTTCTTAGAGTAGAAATCCTAACACCCTAGATTTAAAGAATGATCAAGAAACCCTAGTTCTTGAAATGAGTGAAAAAGTAAAAAATATAATGAAGAAAGGAGAAAAAGAGACTAATATTTCTCCTCCTACATCTCTAACTCAATTGTAAAAAATAATAAGCATAATATTATCAATGATTTCATCATCTCCAATGTCAAACTCATAAGAACAAACCCAAGCATCTTACAAGAGCAAGCTCCCAACAAGGACATGTTCTTTAATCATCATAACTTCTCCTAGGTTTTCCTCATGAGCACCAGTATCTTAATCCAAGAAGACAAGTACAAAGAAATGATTGCAATGATGATACATCGAAAGTTCCTCAATCCGATCCTCATTTTCGTTTTATGCCCAGTTGCAAGTTGCATCCCAAACCATTTCACGGACTCTTGGCCAATTCCTCCTCGGGGCATAAAAACCTAACAGAGCAGAATTTTTGAGTTCCATGAGGTGGTGAAAGATTGTTTAGGCATGGACTAGGCGACCACATTTTCCATCTGCTCCCGAGGCACAATTTCATAAATTTGATCCCTTAATCTAAATGTTGCATCACATCTCACTGAGAAAAACCCTAGTTCTTGAAATCGATGAATACAACAAATTTTAAGGAATGAGACCCAGGAGTGATGGGTGATCTACTTGAAATCCTATGCCATGAATCCAACAGATTCAATGTTTCCTCAATCCAAGTCTCGATTTTCATTTTATGCGCAACTGCAAGTCGCATCCCAAATCATTTCGGGGACTCTTGAACAATACCTCCTTGGGGGATAAAAACCTAATGAAGAATTTTTTTTGAGTTATGTGAGATGTTTAAAGCTTATTTAGGCATGGTATAAGTGACCACTTTTTCCATTCACTCCTGAGGCACGGTTTCATAAATTGGACCCCTTAATCCAAATGTTGCATTGCTTCTAACTGAGAAAAACCCTAGTTCTCAAAATCGATGAGTAAATCAACTTCTAAGGAATGGCACCCGAGAGTGAGGGGTTTTCTAGCTAAAATATTATGTGAAGGATCCAACAAAGTCAACAGTTCCTCAATTCAATTTTTGGTTTTCATTTTATACGCAATTGCAAGATGCATCCCAAACCATTTCAGGACTCTTGGCCAATACCTCCTTGGGGCATAAAAACATAACGAAGAAACATTTTTCAGTTCCGTGAGATGCTACAAGCTAGTTTAGGCATGGACTAGGTGACCACATTGTCCATCCGCTCCCAAGGAACAATTTCATAAATTTGACCCCTTAATACAAATGTTGCATTAATTCTTACTGGGTGAAATCCTAGTTCTCTAAATCGATGAATAAAGTAGCCTCTGAGGCATGGGCTACAACAAGCTTAATTTTTTCATGGGAAGCTTGGCCCCTTCATGATTCTATAGAAACCCCATGGTGCATGTGAAACCTTGGATTTTTGTTGTGTCTATTTCTAACATGAGCGTCCTATATCTCAGTTCACCTGTAGCAGTGCATCCCTACCAATGTCTTCCCTCTCACCACTTGTGTGTGTTTCAACATGATTTTCTTATGGATGAATGTTAGTGGGAATATTTTGTGGTGGAATTGTGAACCCATTCTACACTCCCTTCTTTGTGGTGATTGTGCTGGTCCGGTCAACTTGTAAATCTCGGCCCAAGCCCCCTTCTTCCTCCTTGGATTTGCATAGGTTTGGGTATTTACTATTAGTATTGTTATTATTATTTGATTTCGATTTTGAGTACACAACAAAAGGATCAAATTTTTGTTTTCGTCCTTTATATACCAATGTGTCTCTTAAGAGACTTGGTAAGAGTTTTTGATAGAAATGGGGAGACCGAGGTTCAATCCATGCCCCTACTATCATGAAAAACATAACCTTTGGAGGTAAATTTGAAAAGTGAAAACATAAAAAGGTGAAAAAGTGAGTTTTTTAGAAAATGTAGAAAACTTTATTTTTATTTCCTTTTAGGAGGGAATACTTTTTTCTATTGTCATTTTTCAAAGAAAAAAAAAATACTTTCCTTTTCTCAGGGGCCCTCACATTCCGTGTGCCCTAGTCAGACACTTTGCAACATATTGATAGTTGCATGATGCAAGTGTGTGTGTGTGTGTGTGTATTTATTGGTTTACATCCAAACTCGATGGTCTTGATGAAGAAGATGCACAATTTCTCCTTTGTAAAGGCCATGAAGAAGAAGCGTTTCTCTATGAAAATAATGTTTTTTTTGGAAATTTTGTGAGAAGAAGGTTGGTTCTTTACACAATGATAATAACAAACTTCACTTCCTTGTAGGATATTAATGCCAAACATTGTGTTGAGATTGCTTCATTGCAGGGTACCTATTGCTCAACGTCACGAGTAGGATGCTTATTTGCAAGATGTTAATATCATGTTTCATGAGTAGATACTTCTTTGCAATAATAACACCCAACTTCATGACAAAGTTACTTTTATATAGATAAGATTACCAATCTCCATGAGCATGATTTTTATTTGCAAGGAACTAACATCCAATGTCATGATGAGGTCAATTCATTGCAAGAATATATTACCCATTGTTGTGAGGAGGTTGTTTCCTTATAGAAAGACAATGTCAAACTCTTTGATGAATATCAATCTTGGAGATTCATTATGATATCATACTTCCACAATTGGCTGAGAAGGACAAGTCCATCTAGAATACATGGCACCTTAATCAGAACCTTGTACACTAAGTCACAAGACACAAGAACATCAAAATGTGATTGCCTAACATGTATTTAGCATGTTTTAGAGATGTCCTATCATGTTCATGTCCGACATGTGGGATACAAACATGGAGTACCTGAGGGGTGTGCCCCGTTACTTAGCTTGTACAAGAAGTACTAAAGGTCATTTTGAGGATTGCATTAGATATTTTCAAACTTGTATTTCTTCTAATTTCAAAAGGTACAATGAACAAGTGACAGCTAAGCATTTAGTATTACTATGATTAAAATGACCTTGGAACTTGTATTTCAAACAATGAAAGTTGAATTTGGGGAGAAGGAAGAATCACTTGAATCTTTGCCAGAGGATATTCGATACTTCTCACAAACACTTCTTGCGTGTTTTGACGTATCTCCTCTAATACTAGTGGCTACTATGAACCATCTTATCCTAACTATGGTGAATTATGGGAGGATGAAGACGTACTTGACACTTTGCAAGAGGATATTTGACCCTCTTTTCTTATGCATTGTTAGCTACTCATGAGAAATTCTTCACCTAATTTTGAGAAGCATACTAGAGGCATTGGTTCTGACTTGCATTGACAAATGGGTTACATAGTGGTGGAATTGGTAAGCATGTATAGGGTATTTTCACTTATATTGAGCTTGAAATGAGACTAATTAGAGTAGGCCTTGGATATTTTGAGACTACATCACTAAATTCAAGTCACCCCAATTCTTATACTACCATTGATTTACACGAATCAAAACTTGAACCACCTGAGTCTTATATCCCTTTTGATTTGATAGAACTAGAATTTACACCATACAACCATGGATCTAAAGGAAACAGAACCTGCACCATTTGTTTCTATTCTTATTAATTCCTAGGGACAAGAATCTACACCATCTAGTTCCACTACCACTATAAATCAATTAGATTCTTCATCATCGACATCTTATCCATATTGGCATCCCAATCATAATGATAGGAGACACTCTCACTCTCCATCCAAGTATCGACACTCTTTTATCCACACATGTTGGTATGATATCATCCTTTCTTACAAACTGACAGTTAAGAAGCATAGATGGAATAATTTTGGATATGTACCCATTATTAATACTATGTATGGATGAGTTGATGATTGGTCATGGCAACATTTGATCTCTTATTTGAGGATTTCTTGTTGATTGGTTTCCTCAACTATACAACTGTGAAGTTCTCATTGCATGTGATATTTGTTTTATGATTTCTTGATCGTAATAGAAACCTCTTCTTAAAATATTTTTTACGGTAACCTATTTTTTGTGGTGGAAGAATATCTTATGATAGTAAGACCATCTTGGTGCATGTGGTGTTTGGAGCATTTATTGAGCCTTTGACTCTCTTACCCAAATGGCCCTTGGTCAAGTCCCTTGTTTTTTTGGGGTGGGTGGGGAATACCTCATATAGAATCCCTTTGTCTAAGATACCACACTATGAGAGGTGTATTTAATCCATCAAAGTCAACCAAGACATGCACCTTACCTCATTAAACATCCCACTTGAGGTGTGTTGTGGGTCTTTGTGTTGATAGAAGCTTTATCATCTCATTGCATGCTACTAGACCACACTCACGGCCTTGTATGCTCCCATGGGAAATTTTCTCGGTTTTCTTGGTTGGCTCATTCTTGTTGATCTTCAACACTCTTTCCATAATAACATCTTTGTTGGATCACTTTTAGCTTCAACATATTCTCCTTTGCCTGCGTGATTGTATTTTATTCAAGACCATTCTTTGAAAACATTGTGGGATTAAACTCCTCAACTCTAATCCTTTCGTGCATAGTAGGTAGAAGTAATCTTTGTTTGCTTCATGTTAAATTACAAAATTTATGTGTGAGATTTTTGGGTTTCTTGGAGGATAACATTCTAAAGGAGGACTCTCTATTGAGATATTTTTTGCACATTATTTATGGTTTGATTAGTATCATTGTTGGTCATAATTGTATTCCCTACCCATTAAAACATTAAGGGGGGATTATTGTAATGTTTAATTGGTCATTATTTTGACAACATCTTCCCAAGTGTGTATTAAGGTGTTATGATAGTGTTAAGGTGGATAAACTTGTCTTGGTGATGTGATCCTTTAAGGGGCCCCTCATGGGATGGTTGGGTTATGATATTAAATCCATAGTGGTTGGCCTATCATCACATGCTCAGTTACTGGGAGGGCCTAGTGGTCCCACACCTAAGGTTAGGGGCTACGTCAAAGTACTTATAATTAACACCTATATAAGAGGTATCTAAAACTCATTTTTAATATCTAATATATTAACACCTATATAAGAGGTATCTAAACTTCATTTGTAATATCTAATATAGATCATTTGATCATTGCGCAATATAATTGTTGGCATCTATAGAATATATTAAGGGTACATTTATACCTAATTATACCTCCTATATTGGATTGATCTCTTTTATGATGTGAATATTATCATCACAATGCTATTGTGATTTTTATAACATGTTGGAATTAGGTGAGTTAAACCCAAGAATCACATAATAAAGAGTTAAAAGTTCCTTCTACACAAGTTGTCATATGATCTATCAAATTTCATTGTTGAAATTCAAAATTTGGAAAACTTAAAGGAATGGGTTGAAATTTGTTCATATTTTCCGAATTTCAAAGCCCTCAGTGTTGTTTACTATTTTATCATGCTTCATATTTGTTTATGTATCAATTTGTTTATGGTTCATATTTGTTTACTAGTTTATCATGGTTCATAATACATATTTGGTCACATTTTTTCGATTTTTATGTATCGTATGTGTTAGATGAAGATCTCAACTTTTAGTAATTTTAATGTTATAAACTTAATTTTTTCAAAATTTGAAATATATCTATTAACGAACTTGATGACGATTTTTTCCTGAATTTTATCCAATGGAAAATTTTATCCAAATTCATTTTCAATGAATTTGAACAAAAATGTAACTATGTGACATAGTACACAAGAATGTCACAGATATGTGCCGGTACATTGTACCCAAATATGCAATAGATGCAATGTATATTCTATAAATATGAAATGATGTGTCTTGTATGATTAAAAATTAGGTTTAGATACCTCTTATATATAGATGTTAGGGTAACTTAGATGTAACTCCTAACCTTAGGCGTGGGACCACTTGTTGTCTCCACTAAATACATATGTGTCCATAGGCCAAAAACTAAGGGTTTACAATTATAACCCAATATGACCACAAAAGGTTTATGTCACCAAGAAAATATTAGCGACCATAACACTAACACCCCACTTCAGCTTGTCTTGAGGACACAAAGAAGGAAGGGTGGAAAAACAAGACACCAACTCCACACGTTAGTGACAAAAGGTGTCAACATATCATCACTCATATATTTGATCTAGTAAATATTGCATACCAACAATATTTCCTTTCTCAATAGTTTAAGAATTATTTACTCCCTATGATATTGAGGATGATAATTTCTTATCCTTTCAATATCTTGAGAATGAGGCTTGACCTTCTCTTCCACTAAGTGCGCAAAGTTATTTTTTGTAGTCATACAACTATTGTCCCCTTCTCCTATTGGGTTCATTAATTCCTAAATGAATATAATCATGTACAATGTAAGGTTGAATATACTAAGTAAGAATGTTCCTTGGAGGTGGGAAATGTGTCTAGAGAATTTCTTGTGTAGTGGAATAGGGGGATGGGTTAGGGATATCCCTATGGAAAGGCACCATCATGGGTATGCATCCTGTGGTATGGGACTATCCTAAGGGAATAGTTTGACCCCACAGGGGACACCCATGTATCTCCTATAGGTTATATCCCCTAAAGCCCCACCCAAATGAAAACATTTTTTTCTTTTTCTTTTTCTTTTTTTCCCCTCGTGGTTCTCACTTATGATCTATAGGTCCCCACCCCTCCTAAATCCATAAAAAATATTTTGTAAGTGAGGAAAACCAAGGGTTGTAGCAAGTGAACACTTTGTGTGGAGAAACAACACTCTTTGAGATTGGAGGAGAAATTTTCATCTTGTAGGAGTAGAGTTCAAGATTTAGATGAATGTAGGCAGCTAGTTGGGAGTGAATAGTACAAAAGAATTTTGATTCTACAAAGGATGAATCCAATATATGTACTTAGTTTTCCCACTTTTTATGTGGGTGAGGTGTTAGTTTACATGTTGTTTGGAGAGTGTTTGACTCTCACTATGAGTATGGTGCATTAATGGGAGAGAATCCCATGAGGGCATTTGGACTCATAGTCCCTCTTTTAATCTTTTTGGCACTTACGAGTTACATTGGACTAGGAGGGAACACTACTTAAGTTATTGCAAAAAAATATGTGGAGTGGGTGACTAGGAACCTCTGGGCATGTGCCTACCCATGCTTCGCACATTTGTGGTGCAATACCTGTGTTAGTTACTTAGAGAAACATGCTTGGCACAAGTTGTGAGAAACATGGGAATTCCTCCTCGAGGCATAAAAACCTAACAGAGAAACATTTTTGAGTTCTGTGAGATGTTGCAAGATTGTTTAGTAATGGACTAGGTGACCACATTTTCCATCCACTCTTGAGGCACGGTTTCATAAATTGGACCCCTTAATCCAAATGTTGCATTACTTCTTACTAAGAAAAAACCTAGTTCTCAAAATTGATGAATAAAGCAACTTCTAAGGCATGAAACATAGGAGTGAGGGGTGCTCTAGCTGAAATCCTATGCTAGAAATCCAACAGAGTCTACGATTCCTCAATCCAAGTCTCAATTTTCATTTTATTCCCAGTTGCAATTCGCATCCCAAACCATTTCGGGGACTCTTGGCCAAAACCTCCTTGGGGGATAACAACCTAACATAGCATCATTTTTGAGTTCTGTGAGATGTTGCAAGCTTGTTTAGGCATGGTCTGAGTGACCACTTTTTCCATCCTCTCCTGAGGCATTGCTTCTTATTAGGAGAAACCCTAGTTCTTGAAATCGATGAATAAATCAACCTCTAAGGCATGGGACTCAGTAGTGAGGAGTGATCTAGCTGAAATCATATGCCAGGAAACCAATAGAGTTGACGATTTTGCAATATGAGTCTCAGTTTTTTTTTTATGCCCAGCTGCAAGCCGCATCCTAAATCATTTTGGGGACTCTTGGCCAATTCCTCCTTGGGGCATAAAAACCTAATAGAGAAACATTTTTGAGTTCTGTGAGATGATACAAGCTTGTTTAGGAATGGAATAGGTGACTACATTTTCCATCCTCTCCCGAGGCACAATTTCATAAATTGGACCCCTTAATCGAAATGTTGCATTAATTCTTACTAGGAGAAACTCTAGTCTCAAAATAGATGAATAAAGTAACCTTCGAGGCATGGGACACAAGAATGAGGGGTTCTATAGATAAAATCATATGTCGGGAATCCAACAGAGTCGACAATTCCTCAATCCGAGTCTCGGTTTTAGTTTTATGCGCATTTGCAAGCTGCATCCCAAACCATTTCGGGGACTCTTGGGCAATTCCTCCTTGGGGCATAAAAACCTAACACAGAAACATTTTTGAGTTCCATGAAATCCTACAAGATTATTTAGGAATGGAATAGGTTACCACATTGTCCATCTATTCTTGAGGCATGGTTCCATAAATTGGACCCCTTAATCAAAATGTTGCATTGCTTCTTACTAGTTGAGACCCTAGTTCTCAAAATCAATGAATAAAGAAACCTCCGAGGCATGGGACCTAAAAGTGAGGGATGCTCTAGCTAAAATCTTGTTCTAGGAATCCAACAGAGTTGACGGTTCCTCAATCCGAGTCTCGGTTTTTTTTTTATGCCTAGTTGCAAGTCGCATCCCAAACCATTTTTGGGACTCTTGGCCAATTCATCCTTGGGGCATAAAAACCTAACGAAGAAACATTTTTGAGTTCTGTGAGATGATGAAATATTGTTTGGGAATGGTCTCGGTTACCACATTTTCCATCCTCTCCCGAGGCACATTTTCATAAATATAACCCCTTAATTCAAATGTTTCATTCCTTCTTACTGAGCCAAACCCTAGTTCTCGAAATCGACGAATAAAAAAACTTACGAGGTATGGGACCCAAGAGTGAGGGGTTCTCTAGCTGAAATACTATGCCAAGAATCCAACAGAGTCAATGAATCCTCAATCTGAGTCTTTGTTTTCATTTTAAGTCTAGTTTCAAGTTGCATCCCAAACCATTTCGAGGACTCTTGGCTAATAACTCCTTGGGGCATAAAAACCTAACAGAGCAACATTTTTGAGTTACTTGAGATGTTGCAAGATTTATTAGGCATGGCCTAAGTGACCACTTTTTCCATCCTCTCCTGGGGCATGGTTTCATAAATTGGACCCCTTAATCCAAATGTTGCATTGTTTCTTAATGGGAGAAACCCTAGTTCTCGAAATCAATGAATAAAGAAACCTTTGAGGCATGGAACCCAAGAGTGAGGGGTGCTATAGCTGAAATCGTATTCTAGGAATCCAACGGAGTCGAATGTTCCACAATAAAAGTCTCGGTTTTCATTTTATGCCTAGCTGCAAGCCACATCCCAAATCATTTCGGGGACTCTTGGCAAATTCCTTCTCGGGGCATAAAAATGTAGCAGAGCAACATTTTTGAGTTCCCTGAAATGTTGCAAGTTCGTTTAGGCATGGAATAGGTGACCACTTTGTCCATCCACTCAGGAGGCATGATTTCATAAATTGGATCCCTTAATCGAAATGTTTCATTTCTTCTTACTAAGAAAAACCCTAGTTCTTGAAATCGATGAATAAAGCAACCTCTAAGGCATGTAACCCATGAGTGAGGGGTTCTCTAGTTGAAATCGTATGATAGGAATCAAACAAACTCAACGGTTCCCAAATTCTAGTCTCGGTTTTTGTTTGATGCCTAGTTGCAAGTCACATCCCAAACCATTTCCTCCTCGGGGCATAAAATAATTTTTTTTGAGTTCCATGACATGCTCCAATCTTGTTTAGGCATGAAATAGTTGACCACATTGTCCATCTTCTCCCGAGGCACGATTTACTCAATTACACCCGTTAATCCAAATGTTGCATTGCTTCTTACTGAGAAAAACCATAGTTCTCAAAATCGATGAATAAAGCAACTTTTGAGGCATGGGAACCAGAAGTAAGGGGTGTTCTAGCTAAAATCCTATTCCAAGAATCCAATGGAGTCGTCGATTCCTCAATCCAAGTCTTTGTTTTCTTTTTATGCCTAGTTTCAAGTCGCATCCCAAACCATTTCAGGGACTCTTTGCCAATACCTCCTTGGGGTATAAAAACCTAACGGAACAACATTTTTGAGTTTCGTGAGATGTTGCAAGCTTGTTTAGACATGGCCCAAGTGACCACTTTGTCCATCTTCTCCCGAGGCACGATTTCATAAATTGGACATGTTTTCCCCATTTTGTGGATAACTAAGGAGATGATGTCTCGAGGCCCTCAGGTTGCAGATATGGAGTGCCGAGAGACTACATGACCAGTAGTACCCTTTGCACAGATGGAAAATGCACTCACTACTACAGATGGTCATAAGTTTACAGATGGAATCCACCACACTAGCTACCTTCCAGAAGGCAGTGGGCCTTGCTCCATGAGGTACAAGTCAGTATTACGGTGAGAATCATTTCAATATTTAATCCATTTGATTATGTTGTATCTTAGATTGCTCTAGATTTCATGATATGTGTTTGGACATTATGCCTTTTTCCCTGCTTCACCTTGGTAGTTGAAATTATGCCCTAGTAAGTGGTTTTCCTTGGGGATGGGTTTTCTACTGGGAACTCCCTTGATGAGCCATCATACTTTTCCTGACCATACTTACCACCTTCCATCATTATTCCCCTCCACTTCCTTTTCTCTTGGGATTTTAGGGTATATTGACCCAATAAGAGGTTCTCCCTCATTTGATGGGAAGAAGGGGATAAAGGCTCAGAGGGGTTGGTGTTGGGTAAAATATAAAATCCTTATATAAACCTTCCAGAGGCTTCACCTAGAAATCACCCAAGAAAGCAATGAAACACTTATCTTTGAATAAAGGGGACACACAATATAATAAAGAAATGCTTGAAAGGTTAGTTGAAGGATAGGAGGTCTCATCATGAGCCGACCTATCACGTCCATGGATATCTAGTGGTATGACATTGCCATCATTTGGTCAACAAACCAAGGCAATGTCTCTTAGTTGCATCGATGAGAGAAAGGGGTTCTCATCACGAGCCAACCTTCTCATTTCCATTAGGTATTTGTGGGTGAAATTTCCATCACCTGGTCACCATGCTATGGTAGTGATCTTCAATCTCTCCTTATGATATTGTGAAATAAAATATAAAGAAAGAAAGACTAAAGGAAATTGATGGGCTTGAAAAAAGTGCATTGTGGAAGAAGGTACCACACACCCTCTGCAAAATCACCCATGAATGAGACACTATGACCCCTTGTATGTCATGAGCCCTATTACCATTGAGGCTTGACCCAATCCACCTCATACACTTTACATGGATTAGAGAGGGACCTCTTGGAATCTCTCCTCGACCTAGGGCAAGATCTACCCAATAGGACACCTCGTCAACCCTCCCATATTTAAGCTTGATAAGTCGCATAGTGTCTTTGAGATGTTAATTATTTTATATAGTGAACTTTGATACACATGCTTATATGGATTATTTATTGATTGGATTCACTTATCATGATGTTATGACTTGATTTCCTTGGAGGGCATGTTCATTTGTCTTTGCAGGACCTAGTTGGTGGACAATTTTGGGAGAACAAGCCTGGCTTGGGCTTCCATGGGACTACAAGCCCACAGGTTGGATGCTAGGGGCCCGCATGCTATATGAGAGTGATAATAATTGGACGGCCTTGATTATAGCTTGGAATACCTAGCCTACCCCTTACTTTCCAAATGATTTTCCAAGGAGGGGAAAAACATTCCACTTTTGAGCTTGACGTCATGATCTTGGGGGCTAGGGCATGGTGGTGAGGTGCCACTCTTTGACACATGGAATTTTTTGGGAGAATAAGGTATTCACCATGATATGAGTTCCTAGATGCTTGACACATGGGATTTGGAGGCCCATCCATGCTTCTCCAACACCAACGATTTCCTCAAAGTGGAAAAACGTCCCCTAAAGGGGTGACATCCTCCTAAATTAGAGTTTAATTTGTGCAAAAAGTGAGATTTTAAGTGAATTTTTTAATATTACTTTGCTAAGGGGGAAAGATTAGGGTTGTTGACCCCTAATATTGTTTTTTAATCCTTAATTTATGGAAAAACCATGTTAGCTACTTTTAGTATAAATAGAGATCATAATATCTCATTTTAAATAATAACTCACCCTCTTGTGAGAGACTTGGTCTGAACGTTTCAGCCCTCTTGAATATTTATATCTCTTGTGCACTTGTGTATGGTTATACTTATGAATGGTTGTGTTATAACCCTAAAATGCACTATCCATTCTTACCTGGCATCAGGCCAACTCATTGCCCTTCATTTCCAAAGCCATGCTGAATAGACTCTTCAGAAACCTCCTAAATTAAGTAGCCCGCACCCTAACCTATCACTGGGCGCATTGGAACGCTAGCAGGCCTTCTGCAGCACGCGTTGGAATGCTGGCTGGCCCACTGCAGCCCGCGTTTACCTAACAAAGCAAAAAATCAGGAAAGTTTCCGCCGGGACGAAGAGATTTTTGTCAGTTAACTGGAACTCCCAGCCATGCATGGCCGAGAGTTCGCCTAAAACCCTAGCTCCTTCTAGCCTAT
>SNQJ01S0141639.1:7178-29877 GCA_010110895.2 Picea sitchensis | reverse complement strand
AGTAAAAGCACATAATGTTTTCCATGTTTCATTATTGAAGAAATATGTACATGATTCTAATCATATAATTGATTGGTCTATGATCCAGGTGGAACCAGAGGGAGAATTCCTGCCAAAACCTCAATGCATACTTAACAGAAAGGAAACCCCTCTCAGGAACCGAGCCCTTGCACAGGTCAAGGTGCAGTGGAAACATTTTGGCCCAGATGAGGCTACATGGGAAATGGAAGATGCCATGAAACATGCATATCCAATTTTGTTTACTTCTATACATACACATCATATTGATAGATAGAACATCGAGGATGATGTTCCTTTAAGGGGGAGGGAATTGTAACACCTTATTTTCCCCAGTCTGTAAAAATAACTATATTGGCCAAGAACTAGGGCAAACTCAAATATATGAATGTTTGATTTGACAGACCTTTGTATAAAAGGTCGATGAATGTAAATTATATCATGAATATGTGTCGCATGATTGCTATGAGGGGATGTGCTGAAAGAGACCACGATGGATGATGAGAGGTGGTGGAAGGGGTCGGGAATGGCTGCATTAACTTCCATCAAACTGAAACTGTACTGGTTTGTATCTTCTCAGAAACCAAAGCTCACTCTCTGACCCCATAATGAATTACCCGCCAGGATGGTAGGTGGGGAGGATCCTCGAGAGTAAATGAGGGGATGGGGGTGAACCACCCATCCGCAGAAGATATCAGACCTGACCACGAACAGGAAAATTCACGCCACATGCGACCTCGCAGGAAAAAGGCAAGGAAAGAAGTGTGGAAGGGGAGAAGAGGAGCACGCACAATAGGGATCGCGGAAGGAGAACCAGAGGAACTCTGAAAATACAGAGAGCCATGAGCAGAGGAGAAGGGGAGTAACCTTCGTCCTTGACTTCCGTGAGCTGGAAGTAGGAGATTGAGTCTCAAAGAATCATGGTGTAGCTTGGGGGTGGCTAGTGGTAAATCCGTTTGGAGTCACTGAGCCTACTGTTAGGTGGAAATGAGCACCCCTCTCAGCATTCACATCATGTCCGGAATTTCTGATAAGTGTTATATCTTGCATTTGGAATTGAATGTCCTGATTGCATGCTCATTTTTATATGCTCGTAAATAGTTTCTGTATAAAAGTGGTTGCCTTGTGTTTTGATTAGAAATAATGGATGCATGCTTATACTGATATTACTATAAATCAATCAATGTATGGAATGTGTAAGTTTGGGATACGAGTCCATTCCCCTGAGGATCAATCCATCTAACTAAGTTCGTGCTATGCCCTGGTTTATCCTCCTGAAGGCACCTTTTTCGGGAAAGTTCCCTCGCTTTCCAGAGTCGGAGTGAGCCCCTTGAAAAGACTACCATTGTAGTAAATCCACGATTTTACCTTGCCCCTGTCGTGAAGTATATGGGCTTTGGAGTTTTGGCTCTCGGGAAACCCAGGTGCGAGATGCCTTGTCTACGCACATTGCGAAATCCAGACTTGCGAAACCCCGAAATCAACTTAGTGTATATATGGGCTTCGAAGTTTCGGCTCCTGGGAAACCCAGGTGCGAGACCCCTTGTCTGAGCACATCGCAAAATCTTGACTTGAGAAACCCCGAAATGAGCTTAGTGTATATATGGGCTTCGAAGTTTCGGCTCCTGGGAAACCCAGGTGCGAGACCCCTTGTCTGCGCACATCGCGGAATCCCGACTTGCGAAACCCCGAAATGAGCTTAGTGTATATATATGGGCTTCGGAGTTTCAGCTCCCGGGAAACCCAGGTGTGAGACCCCTTGTCTGCGCACATCGCGAAATCCCGACTTACGAAACCCCGAAATGAACTTAGTGTATATATGGGCTTCGGAGTTTCGGCTCTCGGGAAACCCAGATGTGAGACCCCTTGTTTGCGCACATCGCAAAATCCTGACTTGGGAAACCCCGAAATGAACTTAGTGTACATATGGGCTTCGGAGTTTCGACTCCTGGGAAACCCAGGTGTGAGACCCCTTGTCTACGCACATCGCAAAATCCTAACTTGCGAAACCTCAAAATGAGCTTAGTGTATATACGGGCTTCAGAGTTTTGGCTCCCGGGAAACCCAGGTGTGAGACCTCTTGTCTGTGCACATCGCGAAATCCCGATATGTGAAACCCCGAAGTGATGTAGTGTGAAAGGATTTCGACATTTCGGCACTCAGTAGACCAAAGGGTATGAACCCCTCATCTTCGCAAGCTGCGAAATCCCGATACACGAAATCCTGGTAGGTGAAATCCTGAAGTGGCTTAGTGTGAATAGGATTTTGGGTTTCAGGGTTTGAAGAGTCGAAGAACTCGACTCCCTTTCATTTCGAAGTCCCAGTTTCCGAAGTCCCAAAATGCAAAAGGCGCCTCTTGGCTTATCTCGGGGTCATAACCGATGATCACATGGAGGTGAGGCCTGCGCTCGGTGCTTGAGTTGTACACAACGAATTTTCAATGAAAGAACCAGTGGATTGGTTTAGTGAAGGTCCTGATCGGAAGACCTAGCCTACGCTCAGACCTCGTAGTAATTTCAGGAACTCTGTCCCTCAATAAAGAAGGAGAAATAAAAAGGCAAAAAATCTATTATGTCGTAGTGGGTGTGTGACACTCATGCACTCTACGACGATGCACATGTCCCCAAGTAAGAGCCAAATTTTATCCCCATTTTGTGGATAACTAAGGGGATGATGTCTCGAGGCCCTCAGGTTGTAGATATGTAGTGTTGAGAGACTACATGACCAATAATATCCTTTGCACATATGGAAAACCCACTCACCATCACAATTGGTTATAGGTTTATAGATGACATCCACCACACCAGCTGGCTTCTGAAAGGCAGTGGGTGTTGCTCCATGAGGTACAAGTCAATATTATGGTGAGCATCATTTCAATATTTAAGACATTTGATTATGTTGTATCTTAGATTTATGTAGATTTGATGATATGTTCTTGGACATTATGCCTTTTACCCTGCTTCACCTTGGTGGTTGACATTGCGCCCTAGTAAGTGGTTTTCCTTGGGGATGGGTTTTATACTTGGAACTCCCTTAATGATCCATCGTACCGTTCCTGACCATACTTACCACCTTCCATCATTATTCCCTTGATTTCATTTTCTCTTAGGATTTTAGGGTATATTGACCCAAGAAGGGGTTGTCCCTCATTCTATGGGAAGAAGGGGCTAAAGTCCCAGAGGGGTTGGTGTTGGGTAAAATATTAAATCCTTATATAAACCTTCCAGATGTTTTGGCCAGGGATCACCCAAGAAAGCAATGAAAATATTATATTTGAATAAAGGGGACCCACAATATGATAAATAAATTCTTGAAAGGTTAGTTGAAGGATATGATCTCTCATCACGAGACTACCTATCACGTCCATGTATATCTAGTGGTATGGCATTGTCATCATCTGGTCACCAAACCAGGGCAATGGCTCTCAGTTGCATGGCTTTGAGAAAGGGGGTCTCATCACAAGGCAACCTTCTCATTTCCATTAGGTATTTGTGGGTGACATTGCCATCACCTGGTCACCATGCCAGGGAAATGAATTTAAATATCTCCTTATGATATTGTGAAAGAAAATATAAAGAAAGAAAGATAAAAGGCAATTGATGGGCTTGGAAAATGTGCATTGCGGACGAAGGTACCACACACCCTCTACAAAGGCACCAAAGAATGAGATACAATGACCCCTTGTATTTCATGACCCCTATGCCCATTGAGTCTTGACCCCATCCACCTTGTACAATTTACATGGCTTAGAGAGGTACCTCTTGGAATCTCTCCTTGACCTAGGGAAAGATCTAGCCAATAGGACACCTCATCAACTCTCCCATATTTAAGCTTGACAAGTCGCATAGTGTATTTGGGTTGTTAATTGTTTGATATAGTGATATTTGATGCGCATGCTTAGATGGATTATTTATTGATTGGATTCACTTATCATGATGTTACGAATTCAGATCCTTGGAGGGCGTGTTCATTTTTCTTTTCAGAACCTAGTTGGTGAACAATTTTGGTAGAACAAGCCTAGATTGGGCTTCCATGGGACTACGAGCCCACAAGTTGGATGCCAGGGGCCACATGCCAGATGAGAGAGATCATAATTGGATGACCTTGACAATGAATTGGATGACCTAGCCTACCCATTACTTGCAAAATGATTTTCCCAGGAAGGGAAAAACATTCCACTTTTGAGCTTGACGTCATGATCTTGGGGGCTAGGGCATGGTGGTGAGGTGCCACTCTTTGACACATGGAAGTTTTGGGGAGAAGAAGGTATTGACCATTATATGAGTGCCTAGATTCTTAACACATGGCCTTTGGAGGCCCATCCATACTTCTCCAACACCAACGATTTCCTCAAAGTGGCAAAACGTCCCCTAAAGGGGTGACGTCGTCTTAAATTAGGGTTTAATTTGTGAAAAAAGTGAAATTTTAAGTGAATTTTTTAATATTACATTGTTAAGTGGGAAAGATTAGGGTTGTTGACCCCTAATCTTGTGTTTTACTCCTTATTTTGTGGACAAACTATGTTAGCTACTTTTAGTATAAATAGAGATCATAAGATCTCATTTTAAATAATAACTCTCCCTCTTGTGAGAGACTTGGTCTGAAATTTTTGTCCCTCTTGGCTATTTCTATCTCTTGTGCACTTGTGTATGGTTATACTTATGAATGGTTGATGGAAGAAGTGACGCACTAGCCTTGGAAGGATTTTCTATTAATATTGTGGTGGATTATCTTCACATTTTTCCTTGAATTGGTATGGTTTTTACTTTCTTGCTATCATTTGTTTCAAGTTAAGGTTATTTTGCTAGGAACCGTGCGAAGTTTAAGGGCATAAACCCCCACCTTAGGATTCTTCACTTTATGCTTAATCTTATTGCTCCAACAAGGATTTTCTAAGAGAAATATAAGGGCATACACCCTCTTAGCTTAAAACCTAGCCTAGAGAAACTTTCCTTGGGAAGTAAAAAGGATTACACCCCCAAGGAGGTAGCTTCTCTAAGATTATTTTGACTTCATTAACCCAATATTAAATTCACTCGTCATACTTTTTTTCATTGGAGATATAAAATCATTGCCTTGGGAAACACAATTTTTGGTCTTTTGAAAGGTCTCTTGCTTGAAGTTGATTTGTCTCATTGAGAGGAGTCTTCCCCCACTAGGGAATCCCCTCTCTCCCAACACTCTAATTGCTATTAAAAACTTTAACCTACATCCATTAGGGATGCATAACACTAGCTAGTAACACTCTCATAACTCCTAAACGAACCCTAGACTAGCTCTCTAACTTTGCTCATTTACTCTCCTAACTAGGGCGCATATTTTGAGCTAGTTCTTGGAAATTTTTCACGGTTGATTTTTCTATTGATTTCCACGGAATGATACAGCCATAATACTGCAATTTTCTATGGACAACACATGTTTACAACAACCATCTTATCTAACTTCTTAAGTGCCAATTTTTAGCCTATATTCATTGCTAAGTTTGATGCTGATTTACCTAACTAGTCTAGATATTTATATGTTGATTTTAGATGTTTTATTTGATGATATAAGATGATATATACCAATGCAAATCAGGGACAAAAAGATTAACTTTATGATCCAACTAACATATATCATTGCAAAGTTTTTTTTCTTGTGTCTCGAGTAGGTACAATCATCCAAAAAAGTACTATACATCTGGGGAAACAATTACTTGACTTGAAAGGAATCTCTCCCTACCTTTCATTCCACTTAGAATTGACCTATAGGGGATTTAATCCCATTTCCCTCTACATCCATATAAATCCCCCTAGGGTCACTGGGATTGCCTCCCTAGAGTGACCTAGTCACCCCTGAAGTGAGAGACCTACATCAAGGTGACATTGGGTGTAGGATTCACAAGTTTTAGCACTTGTTTCGTGCTTGGGTTGGGCTTTTCCAAACCTACAACTTGCACTATAAATTTTTGGCATCATTTTTTGGGGAATATTTTGAATCTTCTTCGTACCTTAACGACACTTTGGTAAGCTATCCCAAAGACTTTCCCCTAGCTTTCCTGGTGACTCAACCCGAGGGATGTTCCGTTTCCACCTTTCTTGATGAGTTCATTTTGAAACTCATCTGACAACTCCACCTTCCCAGAACCCTTCCTTTCCCTCTTTCCATGTTTTTGTGCTTTGATGAGCCTTGATCTCATAGGGAAAATCCATTGAGGTGTCCTTTCAGACAATGGAAATATGACACCATGGGATGAACCCCCATCCAGAAATTGTTATGCCTCGAAGAAGGAACTTTTATAGATGGAAAAGGAAAAGGCTGCCAATAAAGATGCTGAGGAAATGATGAATCACATAAGATAATTATTTCCTTCCCTTGACGATGCATAAGTATTTGACGAACAAACATATGAATAAATTCATCAATAAGAGAACACAATGAGTTGTGACCCTTTCGAAGACCTTGCTGATTCTTCATTCCATGACCTTGAAAGTAAATAAGTGTCGGAGGAAACCTTGGATATGACAGACCTCGTTGAAGAAAACAAAACAAATAACTATGCACTTAGAATCAAGCCTCTTGTGATGAAGAGGCGATGGAGGGGTTGTCTATAAAAGGAAAGAATAATTATTATAAAGCACAACATATTGAGGAAACTCTATATTTGATCCCGCTTGATGAAGGTGAGGTTGTCCAAACCTTGTTTACCTCCTAATATTGAAGAAGTGATTAGTCTAGATGATGAAGGTCCAGCTGAAGATGTCCATGCCTCTGCTCCTCCTATGAACAAAGATGAAAATATGGTCATTTTCAGTCATATTGATGGTCTTATGAAGGTACCCTTCGATATGGTTGATGAGCCTATAGACATTTTCATATAGAATGTCATACACATATGGGATATTAGCTATCTCAATTTTTATAGAAACCCCATTTATGACATTGAGGGTAGCTCTTGGCAGAGGGGGTGTCATCATCAAAGGAAAGGTCCTCATACATATATGATTAAAATATTTGGTTGCTTGGTGATGATATGGTTATATATTTGTTCCATCCCTTCGAGGATGACTTGTCACAACATACTTAGAGAGATCTTTAGTCATCCTTTGGTACATACCCTTTTGAGGATGAAGATTTGTTTTATGAGGACTTACAACCATTGTGCTCAGATTTTGAGGAATGCTAGGACATGGCCATATCAGAGCATTCAGAGGGTCATTCTTCGAAGAAAAAATATTTTCATCTTGGATATTTCCATGGATATTCACATGGGAACATGCAGTGTTTTTGTACACTTGAGACAATTCCTTACCTCTTACCCTCTTCTCCAAGAGACCATGTAGTATTATTCCGATCTCTCATTTCCTCCCAGTCATCGAAAAGAAGTTATTATTTGTGCACGGATGAACATGAGCCTTCATCTACATATAATATCCCCCTTCAGAGATGGATTTATTATTCTTGTGGCTACACTTTTAGGTGGGATGATTGGGCTGATGGTTTATCTTTCCAGCAGGATTTCCTCCCTCCCACCCATCTTCATGAGTTTTATTTCATGATCGATTATATATATGTTTATACTCATGATTATTACGTGCTTAACTTATGTTTGTTGTATTACATGATTAAGCACAAGGGGATATAATGTGATGAGATGATCAAATAGTTGCACTGGTTTTATGACTTCACCTAACATCATCCAACACATGATATTCAGGCCCCCAAGGCCCCAGGTAAGTAGGTAAGTCATTTTGATTTTCTTCATTTGCATCTTGATTGATCATATTATTTTAGATGCATTTCATTATACTTGCATATTGATTTCATGCTTAGTTTAGATTTTTTTTGAAAAAAAGTGTCATAATTTTCTTTTTCTAGCTCAATTGGTTTTGATTATGATCATATGAGAACAAGGATGAGTCAGCCATCCTTTACTTGACAATATGATGTTTACTTGTAGGAACAAGTCTACCATGAGATGTTGTGGTTCTCATGTACTCTACGGAAAGCACATGTCCCCAAGTAGGAGCTAGATGGTATCCCTATTTTGTTGATAACTAAGGAGATGATGTCTCGAGGCCCTCAGGTTGTAGATATGGAGTGACGAGAGACTGCATGACCAACAATACCCTTTTCAAAGATTAAAAACCCACTCACCACCTAATGTAGGAGCATCGTCAGAAAACACACATGGAGAGACAACTCGACGCCTTAGCACGCCTTTGAATCATTTCAGAATATAAAACACTGGTGTTTTCTTGTAAATATTTTCTTGAATTGATTGAAAACTGAAGAAGATCAAAACACTTGGGACCTGAATGATCATGAGTGATCTGGGAGTTTCACTCCTAGACTTTAATGTAACCAAACTTAAGTAGTAGTTAGTTTCTTTCAAGAATAGAGGTAGTCAGAGGGAACCCTAGGAACTTTCTTGTATATGTAGATGCTTTGTATGCCCAAAATGTGGTTGTTTGAGGAGTATTGTTACTAAATAGGAGGTAGAAGAAAGTTAGTTAGAAATCCTCAGAGGAGAAAATAGGAGATAGAATAGTTCTTTGAGAGAGCTGAGACTTTGTGATAGTCCAACCTACACATATAATAAGATTTTAATATTAATGAAAAAGACAAGAGTTTTTCCTGCATATGATTGTTTATGTGTCTATGTGTTTCATGAACGTATGTTGTATATGTATGATAGATTTCATATGGAGTAGGAAGATATATTTCTATATATTTTTTAAGTTTCATAATCATTCTAGATTCTTTAGGATGTGCAAGGAGTGCAGACCAAAAAATTGGAGGTTCTGTATCCATCGCAAGGAGTGTGCATCTGAACTCAGTGGAGTCAGAAAAGAATGTGCCAAGATGGTGCACCAAAGTGATAACAACTCAAGGGAAACCTCAAGGTTGTTGAATACCTTAGAGGGTAAACTATGCAGAGGAAACACATAGAGACATAGTAACTGAGAACTTTGTAGAGCTTTGCCATGTGGGCATCGAGTAGGTGTAAGTGTGCACAAGGAGAACTCTCTGTCAAGTTCAAGGGGAAGAGTATTAGACGAAGATACTCACAGAGTTACTGAACACTCTGTAGAAAATTCTCAGCAAGGTGTGTTTTGAGAGAGAGGTTTCCAGGAAGGCACCAGGAAAGTATTTTGAAGGAAGCGGAAGGACCGAGACCCTTTGGGGTTCTGAGTCAGTTTGAATCTTAGGAGATATAACACAAGGAGTGTGCAGGAGACATACTTATTCCAATACTAAAGCTCAGGAGGAGAAGAAAAAGTTTATGCCCAAGCATTCAGGCTCATAGAAGAAGGTTCAAAGGCCAAAACCTTTGAACACTTACAAGTTTTCCCAATATCGGGAGAACAAAGAATCTCAGGAGGAGGAGTAATAACAGTCGTCAGATCAGCTGCAAGAAGAGATCTGGACCGTTCTATCTATGTCCAGACATCATAAGGAGATAATTGAGGAGGAAACAGATCCCAATCGTCGAATTTAAGTGTGAGGTCTGACAACCATCAAATCCAGGAGAGTTGCGCGGAGTATAATAGTGGAAGGCCTTCAGACTTCACACATTCGGGAATATTGGAACATAGAAGAGCATGGGCGAGTGAAGACCTGAAGTCCCGAAGCAGACAACGATGGTCCATCATCCAGAGGATAGGTGGCGCAAGATCCACAAATCTAGAGCGAGAACACTTTGGAATTTATGTGATCGAGGAAAAGGTGAAATCGCTGAATAGCCGAAGTAGATCCTAGTCATTGGTCGCCAGTGAGGTACATGTCAATAGATCTGAGAATTCGAGGAAGTCACTTCGGAAGATTTCAAGTGTGGAGTGTGACAAACTCCCGAAGTCTTGAAGGTCGAAGTAAATCACAATCGTCCATTGCAAAGGACACGTGGAGGGAATTTGTCATCTTCGGGTGAAAGAACTTCAGAAGCAACCGAGTGTGTAGGAGTTGAAACTCTCGAACCCTGAAGAGATGAAGTGAATCATGACCATCAAATTCAGAGGGACACACAGTAGAGATCTATGAATTTTGGGTGAAAGCACTTCGGGAGGAATGATTGCGTAGGATTTTGAAACTCTCGAAGCCCGAATAGCCAAAGTGAACTGTGACTGTCAGATCCAGAAAGACACACATCGAAAGATCGTGTATTTCGGGTAAAATCACTTTGAGATAAAGTGAGCGTGAAGTTGAGACTTCTGAAGGCCGAAGTCCCTAAGTGGACCAGAGCCATTGATTTGAGGAGGACGCGTGGCAAAAGATCTGTCATTTCAGAGAAAAGTCACTTCAAGAGAAAAATGAGTGTGTTGAACAGGAACTCCCAAAGGTCAGAGAGTCTGAGTTCACCTAAGACATCCATTTTTTGAGGACATGTGTCAACATATATTCAACTTCAGAAGATATTCATTTATGAGGAATAAAGGGTGGAGATTTTGAAACTCCTGAAGCCCGAATTTCTGAAGCAATCACGACCGTTGATTTGAACGAGACACGTGTCGATAGATTGTGGAAATCTAGTTGGGCATGCTCCAGAGAGGAGGAAGGAAAGGGAGGAAGATATCAGCCATCATTCAAGAAGGACTGCCCGATATCACAAGATCTATGGTCACGCTTAATTGCGAGGATAAAAAGTTCTCAGAATTTAAAAATCCTAGAGTGTGTCGCAATCGAAAGCGCGTTATTGCCAAAGGGATACATGGCAATTGGTAGTGAATTGTAGGGAGAAAAGCGGTGTGGTATCAAACAACTCTTGGCCACCCCGTAATCACATGTTTATGTGAGGTCACAACCCGAGGTCATATGTGAAGTAAAGGACCTAGCTAGGGGAGCTAGTGTCTATTATTTAAATTCTTCGAAGAGGCCAGGAAAGAGCCCCCAGGTTTGAAAAAACCTGCACTGAAGGAAAAGGGACCTGCGTAGATTGATTGGGGTCTAATAAAGGCCTGGAGAGTCAATTTGACTCATTGAATTGAAAAATACTAGACCGGGAGGTCACACAGCCCCGAGGGGAGAAGGGGGGTCTACATCAATTGGTATTAGAGCTTGATTTTGTTTGCAGACAACAGACAAAGGAGATAGATATAGTTTGATATCATCAAGTGATATTAAAGCTTAAAATATCTTGCAGACAACAAGCAAAGGAAAGAGAAGACAATATGACTACATTAAGTAGTATCAAGAGATGAATTTTGTCTGCAGATTGTAGGCAAAGGTGAGAAGTTGCATAGAGATAATCTGATGACATCAAATGGTATAAGAAGATGAAGTTCACCTGTAGACAATAGGTGAAGGGAGACATAGTATTGATGCTTTGTGAAGATTGTTGCAAGGTGTTCAACAAATGGTATACATCCAGGTGGGTTGAGGTAAGAGGAAGATGGCTACTGAAGGCCATGAGCGTGGTCAAAGAGGAAACTACCAGAAGAAAAGCAAAGCAAAAATTGACAAGGATCTCATTGACATATGACCAAGAATGGAACAACTGACATTAAAGATGCAACAAGAAGAAAAGGTACACTGGACATATGAATGGCCTTTGAGGAAGAGAGTAAAGTGGCATGTCTAGAAGTTGTTAGCTAGAAGGTAGAAACAAGTAGTGAGGAAGTGGATAAGGTATGTTGAAACCCTTAGTGGCATAGAGGAGAAAGTGATTCACATCTGTGAACCAGAGATTGGGAGGAGCCTCATTGATGAGGAGGAGATGAGATCAACTAGAGATCTCATGAACTACCAGGGGGGCATAGATAAATTCTTATATTGCTATATGGGCGATGAGATGAGATCAAGTAGAGATCTCATAGACTGCCAAGAGGGCAGGACTAAAATCCCAATTTTCTAGGTGGGAAGGGGAAAGGTGACACTGTTTGAAGATCTCAAAATATCAGAAGAGAGTTCATACTAGCAAGGGGTGCTGATAAATGAAATGGAGGCAAAGGAGAGGCCTCATATGTATGAAGATTCATGTGGAGTTGCAGGCCATGTGAATGAAGATGATGAGGAGTTAAATAATCCCATCACAGAGGAGGAGGATCAAAGGATTGTTTTTATCATTGGGGGAATCCAAATATTCCTTCATAAAAATCCAATAGGGGCTAGTACAAGTGTTGCACATGAGAAGATGATGCAATAGGAATCCAAGAAAGAGGCCATGGGTCCAAATGATTTTAAAACTAACTGTGTCTGTATGCAGGTGAAATAGAGGATAGACAACCAAAAATGACTATCATAAATAAGGAGAAGGATCCGATATTGATATCTACCCCAACGAAAAAAGAGGAGAATTCAGATGAATTTATCACTCAAGGGAAGCAAGAGATGAAGATGTTGGAGGATTGGTTGAACAATCTAGAACCAGAAAAGGACTACCAGGATGTAGTCATGCAAAGGGAAACAATATGACAGCATGAGGAGCAGCTGAAGGAAGATGGATATATGCCAACAAGGGATATGATAGAATTCAATCCGTCAGAGGAGAAAGCTGAGCAACAACTCAGTGATGAGATTGCATAACTGGAGTCTGCAGCAGAGTGGCCAACTAGTGCCACAAGAGATGAAGATAACATGAAGGGTCAAATTGATCAGATTGGTAAGGAAGAGAAAGAGTAAACATTTCAATGTGCCCAAGAGATGGAGAAAGAAGAGCATTTAGTGGAATTGCTCAAAATTATCATCCAAGGAGATGAACATAAGGCAACTGTAGAATTGGGATCTACAACAGGAGGAGATCAAGAGAATTCAAAGGAATGGATCAAAATTTTCATTCAGGAAGCTGAGAAAGAGATGACTGTATAATGTGGACCTAAAATAGATGAGAGAGCAACATATAGCATGGATTTTTCTGATCTATGTGAAGAACTGGAGGCCCTATAGGGAAGGGTAAATATGCAAAGTTATCTAATCCAACAAGTCAATTTGGAAATTGATGGAAAGGAGATGTAGAAGAATGAGATGAAGGAGAAGAGCTAGCCAGTGGACAAATAAATAGAGGATATTAAGAGATTGATGCTGTAAGAAGCACAAGAAACAGTCAACATAGAAGGATGGAATAGAAGAGGACCTGCAAGAGCAGCAAGGCAGTAGAGACAACAAGGAAGAGGAGCAAGTGGACAACACCAATTTTAGGTTTGGGACTGTAGAGGATATCAACAAGATAACAGAGGGATCCATGAGCAGGAGCTCATGATTTTCCCAGCAGTGGAGTATGATGCAGGAGCATCGTCAACAAAAACACGTGGAGAGACAACTTGGCACCTTAGTGCACCTTTGAATCATTTCGGAATATGAAGCATTGGCGTTTTCCTACAAATATTTTCTTGAATTGATTGAAGGCTGAAGAAGATCAAAATGCTTGGGAGCTGAATGATCATGAGCGGTCTGGGAGTTTCACTCCTAGAATTTAATGTAACAGAACTTAAGTAGTCGTTAGTTTCTTTCGAGAATAGAGGTAGTCAGAGGGAACCCTATGAACCTTCTTGTATATGTAGATGCATTTTATGCCCAAAATATGGCTGCTAGAGGAGTATTATTACTGAATAGGAGGTAGCTGCAAGTTAGTTAGAAATCATCAGAGGAGGAAATAGGAGATAGAATAGTTCTTTGAGAGAGCTTGAGAGAGTTGAGACTCTGTGATAGTCCAACCTACACATATTGTAATCAAATTTTCATATTAATGAAAAAGACAATAGTTTTTCCTGCATATGATTGTTTATGTGTCTATGTGTTTCATGAACATATGTTGTAGATGTATGATAGATTTCATCTGTAGTAGGAAGATATATTTCTCTATCTTTGTTGAGTTTGAGACATCATTTTGGATTCTTTAGGTTGTAAAAGGAGTGCACACCATAACATTGGAGGTTCTGTAGCCAACACAAGGAGTGTGCATCTAAACTTGGTGGAGTAAGAAAAGAACGTGCTAGGAGGGAGCACCAAAGTGATAAAAAATCAAGGGAAACCTCAAGGTTTCTGAATACCTTGGAGGGTAAATTGTGAAAAGGTAGAACAAAGAGACAAAGTCACTGAGAACTCTATAGATATATGCCAGGTGGGCATCGAGTAGGTGCAAGTTTTCACAAGGAGAAATCTCTGTTGAGTTCAAGGGGAAGAGTATTAGAGGAAGATACTCATAGAGTTACTGAACACTCTGTAGAAAACGCTCAACAAGGTGTGCTTTGAGCAAGAGGTTTCTAGGAGGGCACTAGGAAAGTCCTTTGAAGGAAGTGGAAGGACCGTGACCCTTTGGGGTTCTGAGTTAGTTTGAAGCTCAGAAGAGATAACACAAGGAGTGTGCAGGAGATAGATTTATTCCAAGTCCCAAAGCTCAAGAGGAGAAGAACAAGTCGATACCCAAGCATTCAGGCTCGCAGTAGAAGGTTCAGAGGTTGAAACCTTTAAACACTTACAAATTTTCCAAATCTCGGGAGAACGAAGAAGCTCAGGAGGAGGAGTAACAATGACCATCAAATCGACGATAGGAAGAGATATGGATCGTTTGATCTAAGTCCAAACATGGGAAGGAGATCATTAAGGAGGAAACATATCCCAATCATCGGATCTGAGCGCGAGGTCTGACAGTCGTCAGATCTAGGAGAGTTACACAGAGTATAATAGTGGAAGTCCTTTGGACTTCAAACATTTGGGAATATTGGAACGCAGAAGAGCGTGGGCGAGTGAAGTCCCAAAGTCCCGAAGAAGATAGGGACTGTCCATCATCCAGGGGGACAGGTGGGGCAAGATCCACAACTCTGAAGAGAGAACACTTCGAAAGTTCTGTGATTGAGGAAAAGGTGAAATCATTGAATATATGAATAACTGAAGTAGATCCTGGCATTTGGTCACCAGGGGGGTACATGTCAACAGATATGAGACTTCGGGGAAGTCACTTCAGAGGATTTCAAGTGTGGAGTGTGAAAAACTCCTGAATTCCCAAAGGCCAAAGTAAATCGTAACCATCCATTGTGAAGGACACGTGGAGGGAATCTGTCATCTTCAGGTGAAAACACTTTGGAAGGAATCGAGTGCGCAGGAGTTGAAACTCCCAAACCCTGAAGAGCCGAAGTGAATCATGACCATTAAATTTAGAGGGACATGTGGGAGAGATCTATGAACTTCGGGTGAAATAACTCCGAGAGTAACGAGTGCGTAGGAGTTTGAAACTCCTGAAGCTTGAATAGCCGAAGTGAACTGTGACCATCAGATCCAGAAAGACACATGTCGACAGATCATGTATTTCGGGTGAAAGCGATCCGAGAGAAAGTGATAGTGAAGTTGAGACTTCCAAAGGCCGAAGCCCTGAAGTGGAACAGAGCTGTTTATTTGAGGAGGATGCATGGTAAAATATTTTTCATTTCAGAGAAAAGTCACTCCGGGAGAAACAAGAGTGTGTTGAACAAGAACTCCTAAAGGCTGGAGAACCAGATTTCACCTGAGCCATATATTTTCTAAGGACAGGTTTCAGCATATCTTCCACTTCAGAAGCTAGTCATTTCAGAGGAAGTAAGGGTGGAGATTTTGAAACTCCCGAATCTCGAATTTTCAAAGAAAATCACGACCGTTGATTTGAATGGGACACACGTCGATAGATCGTGGAAATTTGGGAGGGAATGCTCCAGAGAGGAGGAAGGAAAGGGAGGCAATTATCAACCATTGGTCAAGAAGGACCGCATGATATCACAAGATCAATGATCACACTTAATTGTGGGGACACAAAGTTCTCACACTTTAAAAATCCTAGAGCGGGCCACAATCAAAACCATGATATTTCCAAAGGGATACATGGAAATTGTTAGTGAATTGTGGGGAGAAAAGCAGTGTGGTATCAAACCACTCTTGGCCACCCCACAATCATGTGCTTATGTGAGGTAATATCCCAAGGTCATATGTGAAGGAAATGACCTAGCGAGGGGAGATAGTGCTTGTTATTTAAATTCTTCGAAGAGGCCAGGAAAGAACCCACAGGTTGTACAGAGCCTGCACTTTGACGAAAATGGGACCTACGTAGATTTATTGGTGTCTAATAAAGTCTCGAAGATTCTATCTAATTCCTTGAATTGAAAGATCCTAGATCGGGAGGTCATGCAGACCCGAGGGGAGAAGGGGGGTCTGCACCACCAGCATAGATGGTCACATGTTTACAAATGGCATCCACCACACCAATTGGCTTTCGGAAGGCAATGGGCCTTGCTCCATGAGAAACAAGTCAGTATTATGGTGAGAATCATTTCAATATTTAAGCCATTTGATTATGTTGTATCTTAGATTTCTCTAGATTTCATGATATGTGCTTGGACACTATGCATTTTTCCCTGCTTCACCTTGGTGGTTGACATTGCGCCCTAGTAAGTGGTTTTCCTTGGGGATGGGTTTGCTACTAGGAATTCCCTTAATGATCCATCATACCATTCTCGACCATACTTACCACCATCCATCATTATTCCCCTCCATTACCTTTTCTCTTGGGATTTTAGGGTATATTGACCCAAGAAGGGGTTTTCCCTCATTCTATGGGAAGAAGGGGATAAATGCCTAGAGGGGTTGGTGTTGGGTAAAAGATAAAATACTTATATAAAAATTCTATATGCTTTAGCTAGGGATCACCCAAGAAAGAAATGAAACACTTATATTTGAATAAAGAGGACCTAAACTATAATAAAGAAATGCTTGAAAGGTTAGTTGAAGGATAGGAGGTCTCATCATGATCCGACCTATCGCGTCCATGGATATCTAGTGGTATGAAATTGTCATCATATGGTCACCAAACCAGGGAAATGGATCTCAGTTGCATGGATGAGAGAAAGGGGGTCTCATCACAAGACAAACTTCTCATTTCCATTAGTTCTTTGTGGGTGACATTTCCATCACCTGGTCACCACACCAGGGAAGTGACCTTTAATATCTCCTTATTCTATTGTGAAAGAAAATATAAATAAATAAAGACAAAAGGAAATTGATGGGCTTGGAAAAAGTGAATTGCGGATGAAGGTACCACACACCCTCTACAAAGGCACCCATGAACGAGACACTACGACCCCTTGTATGTCATGAGCCCTATTCCCATTGAGTCTTGACCCCATACATCTCATAAATTTTACATGTCTTAGAGAGGGACCTCTTGGAAGCTCTCCTTGACCTAGGGAAAGATCTACCCAATAGAACACATCGTCAACCCTCCCATATTTAATCTTGACAAGTCGCATAGTGTCTTTGAGATGTTAGTTGTTTGATATAGTGATATTTGATGCACATGCTTAGATGGATTATTTATTGATTGGATTCACTTATCATGATGTTATGAATTGAGATCCTTGGAGGGCATGTTCATTTGTCTTTGCAGGACCTAGTTGGTGGACAGTTTTGGGAGAGAAAGCCTATCTTGGACTTCCATGGGACTACAATCCCACAGGTTGGATGTGAGAGGCCCGCATGCCAGATGAGAGAGATTATACTTGGACGAACTTGATGATGAATTGGATGACCTATCCTACCCATTTCCAAATGATTTTCCCAGGAGGGGAACAATGTTCCATTTTTGAGCTTGACATCATGATCTTAGGGGCCAGGGCATGGTGGTGAGGTGCCACTCTTTGACACATGGACGTTTTGATGAGCCTTGATCTCATATGGTGATTCCATTGAGGTTTCCTTTAAGTCAATGGAAATATGGCACCATGGGATGAACCCACATCCATAGATTGCTGCTCCTCGAAGAAAGAACTTTTACAGATGGAAAAGGAAAAGGATGCCAATAAAGCTACTGAGGAAATGATGAATCACATAAGAGAATTATTTCTTTCCCTTGACGATGAATAATTATTCGAAAAACATACATATGAAGAAAGTCATCAAGAAGAGAACACAATGATTTGTGACCCTTTTGAAGACCTTGATGATGCTTTATTCCATTACCTTGAAAGTAAAGAAGTGTCAGAGGAAACCTTGGATATGACAGACCCCATTGAAGAAAAACAAGAAAATAACTATGCACTCAGAATCAAGCCTCTTGTGATGAAGAGGCGATGGAGGGGCTTGTCTATAAAAGGAAAGAAGAATTATGATAAATCACAACATATTGAGGCACTGCTATCTTTAATCCCTCTTGATGAAGGCGAGGTTGTCCAACCTTTTTTACCTCCTATTGTTGAATAAGCGATCAATATTGATGATGAAGGTCCAGTTGAATATTTCCATGCCTCTGCTCTTCCTGTGCACAAAGACAAAAATGTGGTCATTTTTTTTCATACTGATGATCTTATGAAAGTACCCTTCGATATGGTTGATGAGCCTCTAGAATTTTTCATACATGTTGGCAGAGACATATGGGATCTTAATTATCTCGAATTTGATAGAAACCCCACTTATGACATTGAGGGTCGCTCTCAGGCATAGGGGGTGTCATCATCAAATGAGTGGTCCTCATACATATATGATTTAGATATTTGGTTGTATGGTGATGATATGGTTACATATTTTTTCCACCCCTTTGAGGATGACTTTTCACAACATACTCAGAGTGATCTTCAGTCATCCTTTGCTACATACCATTTTTAGGATGAAGATTTGTTTATGAGGACTTCCAACCATTGTTCTTAGATTTCGAGGAATACCGGGATGTGGCAATCTCATAGCATCTATAGGTTCATTCTTCGAAGTGGAATTATTTTCATCTTGTATATTTACATGGAGATTCATAGGGGAAGAGGTGGTGTTTTTCTACACTTGAGATTGTTTCTTACCTCTTACCCTCTTCTCCAAGCGACCATGCAATATTCTTCTGATCTCTCATTTCCTCTTAGTCCTCGACAAGAAATGAGTCTTTGTTTACATATGAACAGATCCATTTTATACATATAATATATCCCTTCAGAGATGAATTGATTAGTCTTGTCGCTACACTTTCAGGCAGGATGATTGAGCTAATGGTTTCTCTTTCCAACATGATTTCCTCTCTCCCACCCATCTTCATGAGTTTTTTTTCATGATCGATTATATATATGTTTATACTCATGATTATTTTGTGCTTAACTTATCTTTGTTGTATTACATGATTACACATAGGGGAGATACTTTGATGAGATTATCAAATGGTTGCACTGGTTGTATGACTTCACCTCACATCATCCAACACATGATTTTCAAGGCCCCAGGTAAGTAGGTAATTCATTTTTATTTCCTTCATTTTCATATTGATTTCTCATACTATTTTAGATGCGTTTAATTCTACTTGTATATTGATTTCATGCTTATTTTATAAAAATTTTGAAAAACAATGTCAATTTTGTTTTTCGGGGACTCTTGGCCAATTCCTCCTTGGAGCACAAAAATATAAGGGAGTAGCATTTCAGAGTTCCGTGAGACGTTCCAAGCTGATTTAGGCTTGGAATAGGTTACCACATTGTCCATCCACTCCCGAGGAACGATTTCATAAATTCGACCCCTTAATCGAAATGTTTCATGGCTTCTTACTGGGAAAAACCCTAGTTCTCGAAATCAATGAATAAAGAAACCTCTGAGGCATAGGACCTGGGAGTGAGGGGTGTTCTAGATGAAATTCCAGGAATCCATTGAAGTCAATGGTTCCTCAATCTGAGTCTCAATTTTCTTTTTATGCCAAGTTGCAATTCGTCTCCCAAACCATTTTAGGGGCTCTTGACCAATTCCTCCTTGGGGCATAAAAACCTAATGGATCAACATTTTTGAGTTACGTGAGATGATGCAATATTGTTTAGGCATGGAATAGGTGACCACATTATCCATCCACTCTTGAGGCACGATTTCATAAATTGGACCCCTTAATCCAAATGTTTCATTGCTTCTTACGGAGCCAAACCCTACTTCTCGAAATCGATGAATAAAGAAACTTATGAGGCATGGGACCCAAGAGTGAGGGGTTCTCTAGCTGAAATGATATTCTAGGAATCCAATTAAGTCAATGGTTCCTCAATCCGAGTCTCATTTTTTTTTTATGCTCAATTGCAAGTGGAATCCCAAACCATTTCAGGGACTCTTGGCTAATACCTCATCAGGGCATAAAAACCTAACCGAGCAACATTTTTATTTCCCTGAGATGCTGCAAGCTCATTTAGGTATGGACTAGGTGACCACTTTGTCCATCCACTTCCGAGGCATGGTTTCATAAATTGGACCCCTTAATCCAAATGTTTCATTGTTTCTTACTGGGTGAAACCCTAGTTCTAGAAATTGATGAATAAAGAAACCTTTGAGGCATGGGACCTGGTAGTGAGGGGTGCTCTAGCTGAAATCATATGCGAGGAATATAGCAGAGTTGACGGTTCCAAAATATGAGTGTCATTTTTCATTTTATGCCCTGTTGAAAGCCGCATCCTAAACCATTTCGGGGACTCTTGGCCAATTCCTCCTCGGGGCATAAACACCCAACAGAAAAACATTTTTGAGTTCCGTGAGATTTTTCAAGCTTGTTTAGGAATGGATTAGGTGACCAATTTTTCCATCCGCTCTTGAGGCATGATTTCATAAATTGGACCCCTTAATCAAAATGTTGCATTGCTTCTTACTAAGAAAAACCTTAGTTCTCAAAATTGATGAATAAAGAAACCTCTGAGGCATGGGACCATGAAGTGAGGGGTGATCTATATGAAATCATATTCCAAGAATCCAACGGGTTCAATGGTTCCTCAATCCAAGTGTCTGTTTTCATTTTATGCCTAGTTGAAAGTCGCATCCTAAACCATTTCAGGGACTCTTGGCCAATTCCTCCTCGGGGCATAAAAACCTAACGATGCAACATTTTTGAGTTTCGTGAGATGTTGCAACCTTGTTTAGGAATGGAATAGATGACCGCATTGTCTATATTCTCCCATGGTACCATTTCATAAATTGAACCCCTTAATCCAAATGTTGCATTGCTTCTTACTAAGCAAATCCCTAGCTCTTGAAATCGATGAATAAAGAAACTCAGAGCATGGGACCTAGGAGTGAGGGGTTCTCTAGATAAAATCCAATGTCAGGAATCCAATGGAGTCAACGGTTCATCAATCTAATTTTTGGTTTTCATTTTATGCCCAATTGCAAGTCACATCCCAAACCATTTCGGGGACTCTTGGAAATACCTCCTTGGGGGATAAAAACCTAACGAAGCAACATTTTTGAGTTCTGTGAGATGTTGCAAGATTTTTTAGGCATGGTATAAGTGACCACTTTTTCCATCCACTCCTGAGTCATGGTTTCATAAATTGGACCCCTTAATCCAAATGTTTCATTGCTTCTAACTAAGAAAAACCCTAGTTCTCGAAATCAATGAATAAAGCAACTTCTGAGGCATGGAACACGGGATTGAGGGGTGCTATAGCTTAAATCCTATGCTAGGAATCCATTGGAGTCGATGGTTCCTCTATTCAAGTCTCGGTTTTCATTTTATGTGCATTTGTAAGTCACATCCAAAACCATTTCAGGGACTCTTGGCCAATACCTCCTTGGGGCATAAAAACACAATGGATCAACATTTTTGAGTTCCATGAGATGTTGCAAGATTGTTTAGGTATGCACTTGGTGACCACATTGTCGATCCACTCCTGAGAAACAATTTCATAAATTGGACCCCTTAATGCAAATGTTGCATTGCTTCTAACTGAGAAAAACCCTAGTTTTCAAAATCAATGAGTAAAGAAACTTCCAAGGCATGGAATCTGGGACTGATGGGTGCTCTAACTGAAATCCTATGCGAGGAATCCATTGGAGTCGACGATTTCTCAATCCGAGTTAGAATTTTCATTTTATGCACAGTTGCAAGTCGCATCCCAAACCATTTCAGGGTTTCTTGGCCAATACCTCCTTGGGGCATAAAAACCTAATAGATCAACATTTTTTAGTTCCGTGAGATGTTGCAAGATTGTTTAGGAATGGAATAGGTGATCACATTGTCCATCCACTCCCAAGGCATGATTTCATAAATTGGACCCCTTAATCCAAATGTTGCATTGCTTTAATGTATTCAAGATTGGGCATTCCATATGTGCAAGAGCATGTCTAGAAGTGAATATTGTTTGACATAAACATGCAAATTCTTTTGTTGGAAGGATTGACATTTGGATGTGGTATAGTTGAATAAGTATCGAGAGCATATTCATAATTATCTATCGACTATTTAATTCTCAAAGGACCTTTGAAGTGTATTACCGTGCCAAAATGTCCTAGAAAAATATTCTTGTGAAATATAAGAGAAGAAGATATATAAACCAGTTAACTCTTAAAGAATATTTGTGGTAAAAATAATCATATATAGAACAAAATGGAGAGGTTTGGAACTTATAGTTATTTAATAGAATTTACAGTTGATATTTAAATTGTATACTACATTTTTTTAATGATCTTTACTAACGTTTATTGAAATTGTTGCATGGTTTACATCATTGGAATGACATCTTATCTGTAACTTATTTGAAATTTTATTATTGTATGTGCACTTTGATATGATGTGATATGATTATGGTTTCATTTCATATGTTGTAATATTATAAATATAACATAAAATTAATTATTGCATGAAATAAATAATAACTTTTCATTTTGAATGTTTTTTTTTTGTAGAACACGAGTCTTCTAGAAGATCCAATTGATCCTCATGAGATAGATCCATATTATAATGGGTCTGATACAAACATGGGAGATGATAATGATGAGGTACATCTGCATAAGACACCGAGGGAGACAATGA
>SNQJ01S0141637.1:8218-33030 GCA_010110895.2 Picea sitchensis | reverse complement strand
CTAGGATAACTCAGTCCGCAAAGTGTCTTCCCGTGAGGGATTTCACCATAAGGGGACCACTTTGGAGTTCATCCATTTCTACTTATTATCAACTATGACAAGACAATAACAAGTCATATTTACATCAAACAATCTTGGGTCCATTACCCAACCTTTGTGCTACAGGGATTTCTTCAAGGGTTGACATCAATGACAACCAACCTTAATCAACATAAGCTCAGTAGTTGAGATTTTGTCTTCAATTTGAAGTTGGTTTGCATTATGAATAATATTAGTGTTGAGAATTGGTATATGAGGGTCTTAGCAAGCCATTAATTCACAGTAATCTACATACCATGCATATTCTATTTTTTTACAGCAAGTTTTGATTGGTCAACAAGTCAACAGTGAGTATGGCTATGGTATATGTGTTGAAGAAGATTTTCCTCAAGGTAATAAAACATCATACATCCATGTATTACATTTTAGAAAGGTTGTGTGCTTTTCCAATGCACTTGAGGTGCATTTGAAATGGCAAATTCTTATTTCTTGCAAAGGAGGTATAAGTGAGGTTTGATGGTAAGATTCAGCTTTCTTCAGGGTATTTGAATGTTTTATTATGTCATATGGTGTTCAGAGACCACTTCCAGCCTTCAATTCACTTTCAAAGTCATTTCTTCACGCATAAAGGTCAAAACAGTCACCTACAGGAGTTTGTAGTGCAAACTGTGTTTTTCCTGTGTATTGCGCTACCAACTCTTAAAACTTTCAACATAAATGAGCTTTGGTCAAAATTCGACTTGGAAAGAGGATTATTGGGTTCGTTTGGAAACATATAATATCATCCCCCATCAAATCATTCAGGTGGCACTTCGTTTCTTCAATGGAAACATTCTAGGGATCAAATCCTAGATTGTAGGAATATAACTAGATTTTGGAAATCTGTGTTTTCCTGTTTTAGTCATCTTTTTTGGAGATAGATTTCGATTATATGAAAATGTATTTTTGGAAAGTGAGAGAGGTTTTTCAAAAGAACGAGCTCTTATTCAAAAACCTCTCTCAATTTTCCAACAATTGTTATTATTTGGGAGATATGGGTGAATATTTGAGAGGAATATTTCCAGAAATTGTATACTTTGTTTTTGCTAGCCACCTCACAAATTCGGATTTGAGTTGGATATCTTCAACAAATAAAAGATAGGTGAAAAGGTTATGAGATCCATATTTTTTGGATCTATATGAGCATGTAATATCTATATAAATAGGACCAAAGGGAGGAGCTAGGGGGTTGGAGATTGAAGAGTTTTAGACACTCTATATTGTAAAAACCTTGATATATATTTTGGAATGAAAAGCGTCTTTCAGTGATATTGTTCAAACTTCTATTCTTCTTCATTTTTATATACTTGTGAGTTGAATTTCATGTTCATTTCCTGGTTTACTTAATGATTGATTATTTTTATCTTATCTTTGCATTAGTAAACTGAGATCACAAAGCTTCTGCTGATTATTTTCAACCTTTCACATGTGTTTTCAATATATGTGATGTTGTTGGCATAGTTAGCATTCTCCATACACCTATATTTTTCAAACCCTCTGATCAATATCTCTTGAAGGCCTTATCTTTTCCAAATATATTCAAATTATCTTTGAGTGAGGAAATGAGTGTGTGAATTATTCATCTTTGATCCAATTTTCAATACATTATTGAGCATTCTGATTAAGTTACCAGGCTCTCTTGATCTACAACCTGAAGAGACTCCTGGAGTGATAACAATAACTTTCATGGAGAGGAAGATAAAGATGAAATCAATCCCATGGAATGGTTGAAAATGATAAAGAAAAATGGTAAGACTCCTTTTGATGAAAGTGATTATTTTTATGGTGAAGGTTAGATGTGGTGGATAAGTATTAATAATAGAAGAAATGGCACATGGGAAGTATTTGAAAAATTACTCTAAAAATTTAGATCAATGAATCAAAAATAAAAGCAATGCATAGAATTGAAAATAAATTCAAGGAATCTTAAGAAGAAATTTCCAAATTCTAGAAAGATAAGGAGGAATTAAAAGAAGATCTTAAGAACAAGGATGATCATGATCATTTGTGTAAGTGGAAATCACTTAATGAATCATTCATTCAGGAGGTTGATAACTTAAAGTAAGGAAAAATGAGAAAATGCAAGAAGGATGAAGAAATATTGTATTACGAAAAAATAATAAAAAACTATTGGTTGAGGTCAAGAGATTGAAAGAAGAAAAGAATCGGTGTCAAAATCAAGAGAAAACAATGAACTTGGATGAAGAGACTATGAAAATGCTTGAAGAGGAAATTTGCAAGAACATTGAAGAATCCCTAGACACAGATTAGGTAAAATAAGAAATGCAATGTAGAATTGAAGAAGGATGTAAGAATTTGATAATTGGGGTCACTTTGAAACTTCAAAAGTGGAAAAAAGACAAGATTCAAGAAGGCCAGCAGAAGATACTTGAAGAAGTTGAACTCCATCAAAAGGATGTACATGTCAAATATTATGGTATTATTTCCAAGGATAGAGTAATCAAAGAACAAGAAAAGAGTATAGAAGATTACATTATCTTTGAAAAAAGACAGATGAAAAGGGTGTGCAAAGTGAAGGAAAATCATCAAATGTGAAACCATATTGGCACCTTCATTACCAAGAAAGATTGAAAGGAAGACAAGAAGATAAATATAAGCATTATCAAGGAAGAAGATGGAATATTAATCAATATTCATGGAACATGCCATCACAAAACCATTATTCAACAAGATATTATCAGAGACCAACAACTACTACAAATTGGAGAAGTTACAACAACAATACATGGAATCAAAGGAAAGAAAATTATGCAACAACTAGCCATCAAGGATTGAGACAAAAAATAATTGAATTTGGATGGATGGATCATCATCAATGGAAAGAAGAAATAAGGAACATAAAGAAATCATATTACTTGGTTTCATCAGATCTAAAGTATTTAATTGCAAAGCTTCGAGGACAAATTTGTTTGAAGGAGGGTACTATGATATGACCCCAAGGGGGGCATATATGGGGTTAAATGTATAAGATATGATCCCAAGGGGGGAATATATGAGGTTAAATATATATGCAATAGTAGTCGTCCTAATAAAGGGGCCACATGTGCAACGTGTGAATAGGTATGTATCGAAATCATGTAGTCATTATTGAGGAAATGTGTGATTTGGAGGTATGAATATATTGGGGTATGGTATATTCATGACCTATTGGAGGATGGCATCTTCATGACCTATCAAAGGATGATATCTTCAATGATAATGGGGAAACATGATTTATGTGGGTATATGCACATACACATGCAACCATGATATTTACTAGAACATTATATTGTGTAGCAATCATGGTATTAATTAGTTGCATAGCTTTGATTTTGTTGATATTCATGTGTGTGTGCATGCACAGTCATGGTTGCATAGAGAGAAGAGGTGTTCTCTTGTACCTTATAAAGGAGATGTTAAAAAATTTTGTTTTTCAATCCCTTATGTGATGAGAGGTGACTAAACAAGAAGAGATGGGAAAAATACTAACATTGACAAAAGAGCCCAAAAGCGTGTATCATGTAATAACTATAAAAAATAGCCTTGGGTAAAAAGATGGTGTTGTATATCTATACCAGATATACAAATATAACTTAGAAATAACCAATAATAAACCCAAAACATTCACAATAACAATGAACACAAGAAATGTAGAGAAAACCCTTGAGGTAGGGTAACATTGTATATTAATCCTTTAGGAAGGATAAAAATCCTCAAGCAATCGTTGCTTGTGCGTTCACAATATTATTCACCATGTCAAATACAATGCTTACATATTCTTTTATAGCATTATCTGTCTCCTAGGAACATTCTAGAGTAGGCATCTTCTAGAAATCTCGTTTATTATTTCTAACTACCCATTTATTTTGTCCAACTATCATAGTGGACCTTATTTAATATCATGGTGGACCTAGTTCACCTTACAATGAATGGCCTCTAATAATACATAACCCTGTATTCCCATTGGGTAACTCCCATATTACCACCCTTATTACTTCCTTAGGTATATTACATTCCACCCCCCTTAAGCATGTTTCATCCCTGAAACATGAGAAAAGACCATACAAAATGATCGACTGAGAATTGTGGCCAATTGGTACCAAGTACTCCCATCCATCCATCCTAACGGAAGACAAATAGGATTTCCAACTACTGCCTTGCCACCTTGAGCTTGAACCACATCATTTTGACGTTTCCATGGGATTGTTGCTCGATCCTGATGTGTTCCTGCAGTGTTGGTAGTCCTCCATTGACCTCTTGATTGGGGTCCTTTCTAGTGCAATGTTGGTGCATAAGTGTGTTGAGGCTCACGCCCTTGTTGTTTGTCAATATGATGTGGATGGTGATATACAAAAACTGTAGGAATTGGTTCCTTTTTCTTCAAATCTGCAACCCCTTTTGCCTTTGAGTCAATGAGCTCCTTAGCTTCTTTAGTGTTTTCTTCATGTGGCTTTGCTTCATCTGCTTCTATAGACTCAATCTTTGATTCAACTTTGGACTCTGCAATAACTTCGGTGCTTGTTGTTGTGGGCTCATATGTCTTACTAAGAGAAACATCCTACAATGTGACTTTCTTTTTCCTGTACCAAAAGTTTCAAAAAATTATTTTCCACATTAATATTCATTGTACCAATTGTGGCCATCCAAGGGTATCCCAAAACAATATCCACCTCATCCATATCTATAACATAAAAATATGAATGCAACACATATTTATCCATGGTAATCTTTAAATATTTAAAGATTTGAATATTTTCACCTTCAACCTGTGTGCTTTGAATAGTCTTTGTCGGAATTTGCAATCTATTAACCAACTGAATGTTGATAAAATTTTGTTGGCAACTAGGGTTAATAGAAACAATGACATTTTCTTTATGAATACAACCATGAACCTGTAATATAGATTTTCCATATGAAAATAAACCCTTTGTGCATTATTTATCCTTAACCTTGGAACGAGACCACTTGTCAAAAAATAATTTTTCATATTCTTTATCTGAAAATGCAAAAATATCTTCAGGTTGAACTTCATTCCACCATTTAATAGCATCATCATTTAAGTTTGTCCATACTATAATTCTCCATAGGTATCCATGTGATGAATTTATATTTTCGATATATTCTTCATTATTAGCACCATCATCTTTTCCAGTAAAAATCATCTTTCTTGGAAGAAATCTTCAACAAAAACTAGGGTTTAAAAAATAACTTATTGCAGAAAATTGCAGCTTTTTCTGGAAAAACTCTGAAATTTTGTTGAATTTAAAATGCTCATAACTTTACTTCCTGGACTTTGTTTCAGCTGATTTATTTTTTGAAATTGGGTATTTTTCCGAGAGGAATTCAAATATCCAATTACTTTCTGAAAATTCTGAGCATAAAGTCTCATATATGAACCTGAAGTCCGTCGCCCCCTTTTTCTTAAACTATTTCTGAAAAAAATAACCAAAATGTATTCCCTTCTTTGCCCAAGGAAAGAGCTCTGATACCAAATGTTGTATATCTATACCATATCTAAAAATATAACTCATAAATAACCAATAATAAACCCAAAACATTCACCATAACAATGAACACAAGAAATGTAGAGAAAGCCCTTGAGGTAGGGTAACATCGTATATTAATCATTTAGGAAGGTTAAAACTCCTCAAACAATCCTTGCTTGTACATTCACAATATTCTTCACCATGTCAAATACAATGCTTACATGTTCTTTTATAGCATTCTCTATCTCCTATAAACATTCTAGAGTAGGTATCTTCTAGAAATCCCATTTATTATTTCTAACTACCCATTTATTCTATCCAACTGCCATAGTGGGCCTTATTTAATACCATGGTGGACCTAGTCCACCTTACAATGAATGGTCTCTAATAATACATAACCTCGTATTCCCATTGGGTAACTCCCATATTACCACCCATATTACCTCCCTAGGTATATTACAGATGTGTCATTGGTTATAGTTGTGTTTAAAGATATACCTTTTATTGGGGGTAATACTTAACTCTTGTGTTTAATATTGGAGAGAGATGTGATGAGTATTGTTGGTGCAATTATATGTATAATGTATTACCAAACTAAATTATCAATCGGGATTCGTAATCAACAAAGTTGTTACACTATATGTGTCAATAACAAATAAGTTCATATGTCCGATGAGTATATCCTAAATAAGAAACACTCCAAAACCAATACTATGTTTTACAATCTTCAAACAACACTCTCCACATAGTTTAAAAAACCAAAAAGAAAAACTCATAAATAGAATCTTAACAAGCATGTGATTTAAAGACTCTTGCTCAGGCAGTGAATTTGTTCACTGTAGGCTCATGAAAAGGAAATGTGAACTTTGACTCTGTTTCCTGAAGCAACTAATCTAGCAGCAATCTGTAATTAACACTCTGCACATTCTTAAAAGAAAAATCAATCAATCCTAGAAGAAATACTAGGTATAGTGAAACACTCCATTATGGGCGCATGTAGGGTGAGAGATGGAGATCTTGATTGTTCCTGTATTTGCAAGATATAACTTAATAAATTCTGGAATAAATCCTAGGTGTATTGAGATACTCCATTATCGGTTCATGTAGGGTGAGAGATGGAGATCTTAATTGTCCTTAGATTTGCAAAATGAAAACAAACATTAAGGAATTCAATCCTACAAATGATTGTCTACACACACACAAAGATAAAAAATACTTACTCATAAATCTATATTGCACTCGGAAATCTATATTGCACTTATAAACCTATATTTCACTTAGAATCACCACAAATCTATATTACGTTTTGTTAATCATTTTACTGAAACACAACAGGAATAAAATGAGATACTACAATCAGAACAGATAATTGTTCTATCTACACACAAACCAGAATTATATTTACACAAAATATACAAGGAAGCTTACCTTGGTTGGGTCGGTAGGCCTTTGTTGTACCAACAAGATAGCTTTAAAAGAAACTTACAGAATGAAAGATTTGATCACACACATAAATTCCATAGGTTGTAATTCATATCATTACTTCAATAACAAGTGTACAATCAATAGTTTTCTCAAGAATCAAATATTCAACATAACAGTTCCTCTCCCTTCCTCACACCTATGAGGTCTTATTTATACACAAAATCCATGGAGGAATGGATGAAACAGAATCCCTAAACTCTGAAAACAATTTTTAGATTTTTAGGACAAATCTTCAAAAAATTGGGTTTTACTGCAATTTGGGGAGATTCGAGTTGAAGATCCACCCATAACTCTTAAACCATTTTGAATTTTGAAAAATATCTTACCATTAACTCAATTTTCCATATTCTAGACAAAACCCATATCGTATAATTTCTAGATATGATACCATCTACATAGAAATCGAGGCCCAAGTTGGAAGTTTGGAATTTTTACTATTCTTTGCATAATCATTCCCCCTGAGCTAGAGGTCCACATGTAAACGTCATTCTGGACAAAACCCATGTCCCCAATTTTTCTCTAGAAGCATTCCAAATTTTCGAACTATATATGGTACTGGAATAGCACAGAAATAGGTATCGGACGAGTACAAAAATAAGTACCGGACGAGCACAGCATTGGTACCGGACGAATTGAATATTGGATGAATGCTGAAATGGGTACCAAATGAGTAGGAATTGTGTCATAAGGTCTACTTGGATCAATCAAAGTAATTAGAGAGCATTTAACATCAATTATTCAATTCCAATTATCAAGAAATCTCATAAATCATGATTTAAACATAGGTTACCTCATAGATACACAAGAATGGCTAAATGACATGTCTTTGAAGAAAAAAGGCAAATGGTGCATATTTCTGAGGTAAAATTGGTCAAGATATAGGACAAGAAAAGGTAATTGGAGGCATCAAAAAGGAGACCCAACAAGTATTTAAGAATGAAAATCAGGTTTTAGCCATAGGAATGATCTTCTGAACCATGGGCACCATGATATAGTTATGCTTGACAATAACTTCGAAAAAATTAACAAATGTGAGTTTAGGAGGAGATTGAACTACTTTCATAACACATGTTCAATAGACATAAAACCAAATGGAAAGGAAAGCATAGAAAATGAAGAGGTAGACATTGTTAACTTGCTTGAATCTATTATTTCACCACTGGAAAAATCCTTAGTTTTGATTACAAAATAAACCCAACAGTCCATTTATATAATATCAGCTACAAGGCTAGGGACTATTAAATCTCAATTCTGAAACAACCATTTATTTAAGACAACAATGGCACCAAAGGGGAATATAAAATCTTAATCTTGGGCCTAACTACCCCCCTTTCATAGTCTATTACTCGAACAATGTTTATGAAAGAAAGAGAGTGAAAGAATATAAGGATAAGAAGAAGAATAATCACTTGCTCCTACAAAAATAGTGATGCTCTGGGTGGATCTTCAATTTCTAATGGCCTCTTTTCTCTTTTTTGTCCCCTTCTACTATAGATTTTAACCTCTAATAACTACAAATGAGAACAATATAATATGTCTATTATAGACTGCTAGGAGAGAAATGTGAACCTAAAAATTAGGTTAAAATATGTTATTCTTCCACCAATGAGAATGCTTCTCTTGCACTTTTGTTAGATTCAATTAGAATAGTAGCTTTTTATCCCTCCCCCAAATTTGAGGCCAAAATTGGAGATGATTTGGATATTCTATGTTTTTCTCCCCTTCGGATGTAGTGGCTATTTTGACAATCAATTAGATGCGTTGATCCATTTTCTACCCCAAATAACTCCAAATTTGCCACCTTATATGCCAAAAACAAACTCCTCAAGTGAAAAAGAATGATTTGGACAAAATAAAGGGTTGAACTAGTGCTAAATGGTTTTCTTTAGCTTTCACAATATCACTATAGCATCTCCTTTTTAGTGGATAGGAATAAAACCTTACATCTCCAATGGCCCCTTATAAAATTCCATTTCACTTTTTTATTTAAGCCCACTTTAGACTTACCACTTAAAAACCAACTTAAATCTTTTAAAATGAAGTTACTTTATCATAGTGCAAACTAGTGATGATTTTGTGTTTCCGGTGAGTGTGTAGAATAATATAAAAAAATAAATTGAAATACTTGATGAGGGGTTGTGATCCAGAATCGGATCCAGGAGCTTGATGGGGCTCAGAAAGGCCTAAAAATCAAATTTCTCAGAATGGCATCAAAATGGATGTGTACATAGGCCTCGTCGATACGAATCAACGCAACTTGAACGGGATCAAACGGACATCGTATGCTCAAGTTATGGTGATATTTTTGTTTTGCAAAACAAGCAAAAAATGATGATTGTATAGTTCATACAGTGCCACATGGTAGCTGACTGTACAGGCTATATGGTCGTACATCTAACGTGGCAAGCACAGTTGGCAGTTTCTGGAGGTGACACATGGCAGGATGGTTGGGTGTACGGACGCTGATGTGGATAGGTACAGGGGACAAATCAAGGAGTGACACGTGTCACCCTTGTAGTGGTGACATGTGCCATGTACGTACGAATGACGTGGCATGCCCGTACGACGACACATGGCAGACGGTAACTGGGCGAGTATGCTGACAGGGCAAGTGAACATGTGTGGCAAAGTTGGACCAATAAGCACTTGACACTTGGGATCGTAAATAGATGAATGAGGTGGTGCCACATGGCCCAAACATTGGCTGCCACGTGGCACCCAGGTGTTGGTCATTTGGTTTGAAAAATTTTGGAGTTTGTAAGGTTCAAACCACAGACCTCTATGGGCTCCAAGCCTTTTTGTAGGCCGGGCTACCAGCCCGCCTACCGAAGTTCCTTGTAAACTATAGCATAAAAATTGTATTTAATTTTAATGTTGTGTCAGATGGGTGGAGGTTAGGGTTGGGGCTAGGCCCCAGCCCCTGGTTTTGACAACCCATACGACTATACTCGGTGCTATACGTTATCCCATAACCACCACTCGACTCAGTGCTATACTCTAGGTTTGGGGGCTAACGGATGTGCGTGTAGAGTTATGAGTCTCGGTCATATGGCCTTTGCATGCAGTCAAGCGTCGAGATTTTTGGGGGCTAGCGCACAGGATTTATCCCAAGGGTCCTATGATAGCGCCAAGAATCCAAGAGCCAGCAAGGTAAGGGCCAGCGCACAACCCCTAGGGGGTTGGGGCTTGACCATATTATGTCATATGTCCATCTATTAAGAGAATGCACCCAGGTCAGAGGGGCTTGGCCCAAATATATAGAAAAATTGGGTTTTATCACTATATAATAGTGATTTTTAATGATTTTTAGGTCTGTTTTGGAGATTTTTGGCCAATATTAGGGGATATTGGGCCCTTTTTTAGGTGAGATCTTGGGAGGAACTTGGGAGATGGTTACCAACTTTAGATCTATATAAAATAGGCCTTCTTTAGGCCATGGGAGGATATTCATAGTAGGTTTATACTGAATATTTTCCAAGCCAAAGCCATTTTTATGCAGGGAAGTTGTTGAGGAGTGCACCTTTGCGGGCCACTTCTGGGAGCTCCGGTAATCTGATTTGAGTGTCGTTTCTTATGATGGGTTCTAGAGATATGGTAGAACAAGAAGAGATCAGTTTTGGAACCTTTTGGAACTGTTGTGATGTACTTATTGAGCTTTGAACAGAAATAAGAAAGCCTCACCCACTAAGACAAAGGCTCAGAGACATAGGCAAGATTGTCGAAATCCGTTATCACATCGGTGTTATGGTTTGTTGTTGTTTATGTTTTATTTCATATCTATATATGTGCTTATGGTTATTATGCTTCTTCTATAACTCCTTCATCTTTCTTTAAGATTCCTAATTGGTTAATTAACACATGTTTAACAACTCAAACATAGTCGTGTAAAAGATATTTTCGGATCAATTGGTATCAGAGCTAGTTGACGTTTGGATTTGAGTTTTGCATGTTAACCAGGGAAAAGCTACTTCGTGGTGAAGGTGATCTTGTTGAAGAGAATCCATTGATTGGATTGAGAAAGAGAACTTTTCAAAGCGAGAGGATGGCATCGGAAGAGGGACTTTCTCAGTATGAGAAAGAGTTTCAAAAAACTTTCTTCGCCATGTCAGAGATGATGAAGGTTTTGTATGATGATTACTTGGAACGAAAGAGACTAGTTCTTGCTGAATATTCAAAGGGAAAAAGTGAAGAAGGAGAGGATCCTCCTCAAATTCCTCCTTCACCTCCATCATCACCTCTTTCTTCTCCTTCCTCTTCAAGTTCAAGTTCTTAATCCAATGCAAAGAAACATGTCCATAAACATAAGAATGAAATGTCTTTATTAAAACTTGATGTTAAATACGAATTACCCATATATTATGGTGAAGTTAATGCAGAGAGACTTGACAATTGTGTCAGATAGATGGAGGTCTATTGCAGTGTGCAACAGATCAAGGATGAGGCCACACAAATCAATTTGGAATCACTGAGACTTGCAGGCATAGCACTCATCTGGTGGAAAAGCAAGTTGCAAAATGGAACACAACAAGTGGGTAATGTATTTCCATCATGGAAAAGTTTCATTTTTTCACTTAGGAAGCAATTATATCCTTTGGGTTATAAAAAAAACATTAATTGAATGACAAGCTTTAAAACTAAGAAAAAGACAAATAGTGCAAGAATACACAGATGGATTTCGTAAAATGGCATTGATGTTAGATATTCCTTTACATACCCAAAAAACTCTTATGAAGTATATAGGAGGTTTACTTGCACATATTCGAAATAATATATTCATGTTTGGACCAACTAATATCGATGAGGTTTATGTTCAAGTGACATACATTGAAGCAGGGAAAACATGTGTTGGTGTATCAGGGGAATTGTCTTCAAGGAAAGAGGACAAAAGAAAGTGGCATGGAGAGAAGTCAAATTCAGTGGCGAGAAAGGAAGAGAAGCCCTCTTCCAAGAATTGCAAGAAAGAGGGACATGATGAGGACCTTTGTTAGCAATTGCATCCTGAGAAGAAACCGAAGTGGTTCAAGGAAAAGAAAGTGAGGAAAATAGTTGCAGTGACAACATGACCGATAGACTTGGGATCGGATTCACGTGATGAATAAAAGGTCTCATTGGTTGGTATGACAGGTAAAATTGGTGAAGGAATTGATTGTAGAAGTAACTTGTTTCACATCAGGGTCACCATGCGACACACTAAGGTTGACACATTTATAGATAGTGGATCTCAATATAACTTAATTTCATTGGAATTAGTTAAGCAATTGGGATTAAAAACACAAATACATCATAATCCCTACACACTTAAATGAATAAGCAACAATCATCAAATGCACATAACCAAGCAGTGCACATTAAAATTTTCAATTTCATCTAATTATGTGGATGAGGTAACATGTGATATGGTGCCACTAAGTGAATGTGGAATGGTCTTAGGTAGTCCATACTTATATGATCGTAAAGCAATCTTCTACAGGACAAAGAATCAATATCATTTAACCAAAGCAAGTCAAAAATATGTGGTTCATGCTCATCATGTAAAGGAAAATAAAACTCTTCAAACAATGGAACAATTAAATAAGGCATCTCAAGCAAGAAACAAACATATAATTGTTTCAAATCAAGTAATCAATCTTCAGCAAGAACAAGAAATGATTGTAGAATGGAAAATCAATCACAGTTTGCTTCAAGATAAGCTTATGTCATGCAAATATTACAAACATATCAGCTCATTTGCAGTCATATTTTTAATGCTATCATTAGTAATGTTGTCTACATGGATGATATTGGCTTCAGTAAGGTGTGACAGGGTTCAAATGGCTAGCAATATGCTGTCAGTTGTCATGATTGTATTACAATTGATCTTGATGAGACAGGTGCACAGGACAAATTTCAGAGACAGGGAACAAGTCAGGTGGCCTATCCTAAGATTGATGACTGGTCAGTAACCTTTTTGGGACCAAAAGGTCCTTTAGTGGGGAGATGTGATCCAGAATCAAATCTAGGAGCTTGATGGGGCTCAGAAAGGCCTAAAAATGAAATTTCTCAGAATGGATTCAAAACGGACGTGTGTGTAGGCCTCATTGATACAAACCCAACGCAACTTGAACGGGCTCAAATGGACATTGTATGCTCAAGTTATGGAGATTTTTCATTTTGTCAAACTAGCAAAAAAGGATGATTGTATAGTCCGTACATTTCGTACAGTGCCACGTGGCAGCTGTCTTGACAGGCCATACGTTCATACATATGACGTGGCAGGAACAGTTGGCAGCTTTTGGAGGTGACATGTGGCAGGCTGACTGGACATATGGACGTTGACATGGATAGGTACAAGGGACCAATCAGGGAGTGACATGTGTCACCCTTGCAGTGGTGACACGTGGCACATCCGTACGGATGACATGGAATGCTCGTACAGAGACACGTGGATAACGGATGTGTATGCAGAGTTATGAGTCTTGGCCATATGGACTTTGAATGTGATCAAGCATCGATATTTTCGGGGGCCAACGCACAGGATTCAGCCCAAGGGTCCTATGATAGCACCCAGAACCCAGGAGCCAGCAAGGTAAGGGCCAGCACGCATCCCCTAAGGGGCTGGCTCTTGTCCATATTATGTCATATGTCCATGTATTAGGATCACGCACCCAGTTCAGAGGGGCTTAGCCCAAATATATAGAAAAAGTGGGTTTTATCACTATATAATAGTGATTTTTAATGATTTTCAAGTCTATTTTGGAGATTTTTGGCCAATATTGGGGGATATTGGGCCCTTTTTTAGGCCAAATATTGGGAGGAAGTTGGGAGATGGTTACCAACTTCAGATATATATAAACTAAGCCTTCTTGAGGCCATGGGGGGGGGGGTTCATAGCAGGTTTATGATGAAGATTTGCCAAGCCAAAGCCATTTTTATGCAGGGAAGTTGTTGAGGAGCGCACCTTTGTGGGCCACTTTTGGGAGCTCTGGTCATCTGACTTGAGTGTCGTTTCTTCTTTTGGGTTCCATAGATCTGGTATAACAAGACCATATCAGTTTTGAAACCTTTTGGCACTGTTGTGGTGTACCTATTGAGATTTGAACAGAAATAAGAAAGCCTTACCCATTGAGACAAAGGCCTAGAGACGTAAGCGATATTGTCGAACTCCGTTATCACATTGGTGTTATGGTTTGTCGTTGTTTATGTTTTATTTCATATCTGTATATGTGCTTATGGTTGTTATGCTTCTTCTATAACTTCTTCCTCTTTCTTTTAGCTTCCTAATTTCTTAATCAACACATGCTTAACAACTCAACCATAGTCATGTAAAAGATCTTTTCAGATCAGGTTGTTGAAAGGGGGCATATAAGTTGGTTTTCAGTGAAAACTTTAAAAATATTATGTGTATGCCCTTCCACTATGTATGTAAATATAAGTAGATTCCTTGCAACAATATATTATATACCAACTAAAAATCATGAGAATAAATGATGAAGTCACCACCTAATAACATGTGGTTGAGGCCGCCCACCAAAAGTATCCTCGCTAGAATTTTAAACGTTCGATGGAGAGGGAATCATATAGAGGAGGACGAGAGCAAGGTTTGTAACCCAATAAACCATCTACTTTGTGATTTCCTCAAAAAAAATTCTTAACCGTTGGATCTATTTTTTCGAAGAGCACCATAGCCATTTGTGACCTCCCCTTCTCCAAAATGTCGCGAACGGTCGCAATTAAGCTTAGAAAATCATATGTTGGAGAGGATTGTGGAGGTTTTAGAGCCTTTGGAACCTAACCCCTTAGATCCAGATCATTTCCAACCTATCGATGGAACTCCCTTTGAATTGGAACCTTTCCTTGGAAGTCCAAAACCATGCGATTTGATCCATTGTGTAGTTGTGATGAAATGAAGAGAGTTGCATACTTCATTTGATGATGGAAAGAGTTGTGGTCCACCTTAGGGGATGAAAATTAGGCATACCTTAGCCTCATGGACATGACAATATTCTATGGATAGTTTTTTTTATTGCTAATTGTGCTTAGATAATTTTTCTATTTAAAATCAATGGGAAGTTCCTCTATAAAAATTAAAACTACGATATGCTCCCATTGTGATGCATTATGTCTCCTAAAAAATAAGACAAATGATTCTCGTCACTAGAATTGAAAAATAATGTCTCAGTTTCAGGTTCGAAGCACCCAAAACCCATTTTTTGAGCACACAAGCATGGCCCATGTTCATAAATTTCCTTCCACATGTGTTCTCTACATAGTTTTGAATAAACTATGTCATATGTAGCCCCTAACCTTGTAAACAATACCCTAAAATGTTTTTTTTATTGGTAGACCCCAGAAAGAGCATTGTCTAGTTGGTTTTGCATAGAAATCATTCCAAAGAACCACTGAAAATGCATGACTCCTTGGTTTTTGAGATTTAGATTGTTTTGTATCACGCATATGAACGTTGAATGATGTTCTATTAGAAGCAATACATGGGAGACACAAAGATATTTCCAACAACTCGTTGCATGATCAATTTTGATGCCTTTCTAATGTACTTTATAAACTAAAATGGGAAACTTGGCATCCTAACAGGAATTTTTTAATGCTACATTTTTGTACTTTCGGAGGTCAAAATTGAATTTCATCAGGTTCATGATGTTTAACAACTTAAACAAACATATATAAGCCAATCTCTACCTTCAAATACGTTATCCTACATGTATGATTAATTTGGCATAAAGTAGGTCTCATTTCATTTTCATACCTTTGCAACCCTAAATGGATTATGTCAGCTCTAGCATGATCAATGACCTCAAAAACTCCATCTAAGCCACTCTCTGCACCTGAATTACTCATTTGGTCTATAAACCATGTTCAATACTTTTGCAACTCTGAATTAGATTCCATCAACTCCAAAATGATAAATGACCCTAATAAACATGTTTGATCCACTTCATGCATTCAAATATGTTGTTTGGTTGATTTTCAAAATTTGGCATGAGGTGGGCCCCATGGGAAAAAGGCCAATTTTGGGCAATGATCATTTTAGGTGAAAAAATCAACTACTTTTTTGAGATGGATCCTCCTTGTGAGGGGCCAGGAACTAGACTCTAGGGTGAACATACTAATGCTTTAATCCATTATGATATGGAATCAAAACTCTACTTCTTCTCAAACTTTGCTTTTTAGGGTAGCACAAGATCACACTAGAAATAATGTCGAAAACAAAACTAGATGCTAGAAAGTCTAAAAGTAAAATGTAGGGAATTGACTAAAAAAAGAGAAAAACCCTAGCTACCTAACCTAACTAGAAAGTGGGCCCACTAGATGACATGACATTGCCAATGAAACCATGTGTGTATTTTGATAAGGCTATGAGACCCATGCATGAAGAGGGTTGATGGGGTGGTGGATGAAATTGGGGTTTAGCATGCAAAAGAAAAGGGCAATATGTCCCTAATGACCATAAATTGTGCCCAAGAGGGGCGACCCACTAAGTGAAATGGCATTGCCTATGAAACCATATATGTATTTTGACAAGGCTATGAGACCCGTGCATGAAGAGCATTGATGGGATGGTGGATGACATTGGGGTTTGGCATGCAAAATAATATGGAAATATATCCCCAATGTCCATCAAAATGTTCCCAAGAGGGGAAAGCAATGCTTGAGGCACAAACAAAATTAGAACAACATTGGTAGGCATTAAAAACATAGCAGAAAGGAGTGCAAACCAAGAAAAAGAGTGAACGAATTACCCCTTTCTAGAATTTCCTTTGTTGCTTCATTTCTTGAAAAGTTTCCTCCATCCATGTTGCAATTGGGTTTTCATGAAGAAACACTTCTCCAATGCACTTGGGTTGGAAGTAAGTGCTAAAAAAAAAAAAAATTCCCTTGAATACCAAATATGCACTTTTCATTTGTTGCCAAGGTATACAATCAACTTGGCCATCTTTTTCATCTTCATGATCTTGGTTGTCATGAAGCAGAAAATCCTCATTCTCTTGGAAATATGAGACCATTGTATCTTACCAATATTCAATCTCATATCTGACACTATTTTTCCTCTTTGTCACTAGTGATCTCAAGTACTGTAGCAATCAAGGCTACTAAATCTTGGGTAATCACACTTAAATTATCAACCAGAGGATTGTACACTTGTGAAACACTATGCAAAGTTTATGCAATTATCAAGTGTTGAAATGAGTTACTGAATATATTATGTATTCTTCTCTTTTTAGAAAATAAAACTAGATGATTAATATGCATCTACCTACCACAGATAACCATAAACCTATAGCATGATTCTTCCGAACATGGAATGTATTGTGGATTATAGAATGATGTTGCATAAATCCTTCTCTCCTTTAGAATCAAACATCATTGTTGAAAGTAAAGTAAAATATAAATGTGTGATGCTATATAAAGGAAATGGAAACTGAAAGGTAAATTCAATGCTAGAAGATAAACTTGTTATATATTGTGTTGAATCACACAATAGATTCTTTGCCAACCATAGGTTTATGGCATGTTGGTGAAGAAATTAATCATGGTAACAAAGATAACATAAATGTTCTAGCTACAGAAAAATAGAAACCTTCACACCATAAAATACATATGTAATACACACAAAATATGAATGTGCATTTACTAGAAAATTCTCCAAGTGGGCCCTAGTTGAAGAGGATTGGTAAATCCCTTCTTTACAACTTGAATTAACTCAGAAGAATTATAGTCTTTTTATTTCATCGAAAATATTCAAAATTGCAAACTCTAGTCTGCAACCCTTTCAACCCTAGCTACAAGCTAACTCAAACCTATGATTGTCTACCCTAACAGTGTTGTAGATGAGCATATTTATACTAAGAGAGACTTGGATCCATGTTGAGGAAATACAGGTCAATGAAATAATAGCCTTACCCCCAAAATCACTAGTTTCTCCTTCATTAGTTAAGGTGGTTTATCGAGGATTGGGATCCTAGGGTGCATGATATCTTTTTTGGTGAAGGAATAGATTTGCTTGGAGGATCCATGGCACCACTTTTTTACTTGATATACTATGCTAAATGGTTACTATTGAGTGCACAATTGTCTCCATCCTTCTCGAGATCAGGCAAGAGGCTTGTTGGAGAACTTATGGTGCTAGTCTTCTTATCGGTCTACTGCTTTCATTGGGTTGTGGAAGAGTGTGCAGCCATCTCCCTTATTCCTCAGACTATATCATTGTGGAACACATACATTTGATATTTCACTTAGGTTACTAGAATTAATTGATTCATTCCCTAAATATTTTCTATGAAGTGTTACCTTCTCCATCACATTGATGAGCACGTATTAGCTTATCCTTTGCTTGGTTGTAGTTGGGACAGATGTCAAAGTTAGGATCAAAGATGAAAAGAAAAAGTAATTTTTCCACGGACATAGGGTTTAAATATATAGAGAAAAAATCATCAACAAGCATATCACAAACCCATACTCATCAACAATAAGAAAACTCAAGTATGCACACATAACAATCTCGTGAAATGCAACTAAAATAAAATATTGCAAGCTATTAATCAACACATTGTCATTAACTACAAAATAAGTTAGTTTAGTACATATTTGGCCAACCAATAGATAAACTACAAGGTCTTGGGGCTAATTATTTATACAATTAATGAATATAATGGGAATAATTCAGGATCCCTTCATAACCCCTAACTTATATGTTTGCACAACCTTGTGAAAAAAGAAAAAAGGAGTTAAGGTTGTCTAGCAACTTCATTAGTCTTCTCCTTTGGTTCTTCTTTTTCTAGTATTGTTGATTATATCTCTTGCGCTATTGTTTTTGGATCTATCTTTGTTATTGTTGTTTATTTGACCTGTGTTTCTACTGATGATTTGTTTTCTTCTATTTCTATTGATTTCACTTCAACTTTTGTTGCAGTTGTTAATTCTACTTCAATTTTTGTTGTAGCTATTAATTCCACTTCAATTTCTATTGGGGTTGAATCTATCTTGAGTATCATTGCTTCTGATGAATCCATTTTTAGAACTCTAGTTTTGGATGATTCTTTATTTTCTATTAGAGACTATGTCATCATTATTAGGGATTCCATTTTTGTTGTTGGATTCTCTACTTTACTCACTAGGGATCTTGGACTATTACTTGTTCCTAGTGAGTAAAGCGCCATCTTCCCATGCAAAGCCATGTCCTCTTCAACAAAATTCTATGTAGCATAACATATATTTATAATATCATGAGCCATGGGGTAGGTATATTCCTCCCTAGGGTGATATCCTAAAAACCTTACATTCTCTTTCCATCTTGCCTTAAGATCATCATTTAGTTCACTAGGTTTCTTGAAATAAGAAATGTGTTGCAATAAGATGGGGAACTTGTATTTTAATCCTATCCAATTGGAGGTGATCCTCCTTAGGACTTCAATGTATAGGCTATCCCTAAAGAGAGATGTAATTGGTCTTGGCAATGTGTGTGGTTCCCTCTATTGTAGTTCCTCTATTAATGCTTGCCATATTATCTTTGTATGTCTTAATACTTCTTTCTTGGAAGTGCCTATGATTGTACTACATTCAATTGCAACTTCCAATTGTCTCTTCTTTAGCATTGAATGAGCAAGTGGATCTATTATCACCTGAATGTGGTTCTTCCAAACTTTATTGGGCTTGGCCACTTACCATCTACTTACAATTGTTCCTCTAATTGCTTAGCTTCATAGTGTTTTGCAACTGTAATTTTGGTGTTCACATTTTGTAGCCAAGACATGAAGGCTCTCCATTGCATGTATCCAACATACAAATTTGGGGACCACCTAAGTCTCGACTACAAACTGTAGTTGTGCAAATAAAGTTCAGAGAGGAGATTTCTCCTTTTTGGGGTAATGCCAAACTATGATTCATAAAATTTGCAAGGGTTTTCAAAATCTATTTGTGAAACACAACATTCAATTTGGAATTTGTGCCACTATTCCTTTAAATGCAATGCATAGACCATTTCAAGTGGTCTACAAGCTAACATCTCATTAGCGTGTTCAACAATTTCCTCACACACATCTATTATTCTGACAATATCTGCATCCTTCTCTTCATGGGGCATCCACAATCAAAATCTTAATTAGTCCATGGTGAGATACAACTAATTTTCTACTTGTTTGGGCCTCGATAACCATATTTTTTAATGATTTCATTAGATAATAGGGCACACTGACAATCTTTTGATGCCTTAAATGATCCAAGAAATTAATGTGAAGGAAAAAGTGATATTATGTCAACCCTCATAGGTAACGTACCTCGTGATATGCAAGGATACCTGGTCCCATGGATTCAGTTGTGTTTCCCTTTTTACGCATTTTCATATTTCTTTGACTGACTCTCTAGCCTGCATAAAAGTTTGTTTGTCATTAAGGGAGTCATTTTTTCTCTTAAACCATTTTTCTCCTACCATTGACAACCACGTCACCTCTGCAGTTGACTCCTTAATTACCTCCATCAACAATTCTTCCACTATTGTCGCATTTCCATGTAATTGATGAGCAAAATATAAGGTGATTGCATCATTATATCAAGTGATTCGATCAAAGAACTACATCCAACCACTGGCTTGCTAGAATAGTTTTTGTACTATGGGGGTGTTGCACATTAAGTTAGTATTTGCAAGTTCCCTTCTATTCAACGTTCTACCCTTGGTTGATGTTATGTTCTAGAGATGGATGTTTTCTCTGCAATCTATGCTATGCAACTTATTCAGCTCTATGGATTGTCTATTTTTATTTCTCTCTTCTCTACCAAAATCAATCGAAACTATTATCATTCATAGCATTCTTATAGACCATAATGCGCTTGTCATTTTCTTATGTCAGGTTTCATTCCAATTGGCCGATGAAGGTGGAAAATATTGCTCATCCATAACTACCATTAGTTTTTTCATTATTTGCATGTCTTCATGGTGATCGAAAATCAATTTTATATAATGTAGCATTCCTCCACATGATTAGGCATTACACAACATGATGGCAACAATAAAATGGTGTTAATGGTATTTGTGACCCATGATTGACTACTTGTATTTTTCATTGTGATATTTTCCTAGTAAATTAATGGTTCCATATGGTTTGTTTATTGATGAAGTGGCAGGAAGTTCATACTAAAGTTAAGATTCAGTAGCTTGGAGGCTACTGAAATATTTTCTAACTAATTCACACATCATGAAGGCTGACAAATAGATCCCTCCAAATTAAGATATGGAAAACCTCGGACATTGGATGATGAAAGATGTAGGGTAGTATGGTAGGTCTAATAATGGTGATTTTATAGCTAACAACGGTAATTCAAGATCAAAGACATAAGATCTATAGTGATATACCTAAGTTAATTGAACTGGGAGTTGGATTGGATTATGCAAGTTTGTAGACTTCTGAAACTTTGTTCTAGATCTGTTCACTAGCTCAAGGGCATGACCTATCAACCTTGTATTGATCTATAGATTTTATGTTTAATATAATCTCTATTATCTACATGAATGAAACAAAGATGGAAATAGAATGTAAAGCATATTTTTCTTTTCTTTTTCCTCTTTCTCTGTGAAAATTCTCAAGCAAGCTAGTTTTTTGTTCGACAACACAGGTATTCCAACAGAGCATGAACAACTTCAATAACCACTCACACAACCAAATCAAATATCAACACACTGATGTTTTGACGTGGTAAACCCACTACGGGGAAACATTGACGACCCCAGCCAACGCGGCCACTTGGAGCAGTTTATTAAAGCAAAAGAAAAATATTACAGAGAGATTTTATAAGAGAGTTTCTCATAATCGATAATCAGCAAATGACCCTCCATGCTCTTTAAATAGAGATCATGGACCATTCGGGTGTTAAGCCACAGATCAATGGTTGCTAAGATCGAGGAGAATATGAATCGTCGGATCACTCTATGTCGAGAATGTATCGTGGCCGTCATATTTCCTAACTACAAATGCATACTAATGCATACTAAGAAAACACACTTTTACTTAATGACACATTAGATTAAGTAGATCTTAACTAAACCCTAAGTGTCTAAATATTCTAACATCCCCCCTTAAGAAAAACTTGGGATAGGATTGAAGGATTTACAATAGTGACACAATAGGAGAAGGAAGGAGGAATTAGAGCCTATCCCCACTTAATATCAACTTCATGAACTCCTAACATAGATCGAAGTTTACAAAACTTCGCTTCTGTAAGAGACTTTGTGAAAATGTCTGCAACTTGATCTTCTGTAGGGAAAAAGAGCACTCAAGAATTTGACTCTTCTCAGAGGGAAAAAAGAGCAGTTTCAATAACTTGGACGCGAAATCCAGCTTCCATGAACGAGCTTTCTGATGAAGTGCATGTGTAGCTTGATGTGTTTTTTATGTTGATGTTTAACTGGGTCTTTAGCGAGCTTGATGGAACTCTGATTGTCACAGCCAAGGCTGGTCGGATGTTGCTACTGGAATCCAAACTCTGAAAGAATCTGTCGAATCCATAAGGCTTCCTAACTTGCATTTACCATTGCTCGGTATTCTACTTATGTTGAAGAAAGTGCAATAGCATGTTGTTTCTTACATGCCCAAGTGATAGGTCCTGAACCAAGGCTAAAAACATAACCTCCAGTAGACTTCTGATCATCAGGGTCATCGTCCCAATATGAATCAGTGAAACCAATAAATAAAGGAGTCCCCCTGAACTGTAATGTATCTCGAATTGAACTGTACCATGAACATAGTGAAGTATCATTTTAGTTGATTTCCAATGGATTTCATGGGGTGTTTGCATATACCGAGAAACAAGACCAATAGCAAAGGAAAGATCAGGATGGGTATGAGTCAATTATAAGAGGCTACCAACTAACTAATGGTACAAAGTGGCATCAACTTCGGAAGAAGTACAGGTAGCAGTAAGTTTGACTCCAGACTAGAAGGGAGAAGGGGCTAGTTTACAATCATCCATGTGAAAGAGACGAAGAAGGACAAAATCACACTTGGACTGGGAAAGAAAAATTCCTTCATTGGTTTGCAAAACTTGGAGGCTAAGGAAATAGTGCAAAAATCCTAAGTCTGTCATTTCAAATTTCTTCTTAAGGTTGGTTTTCACATGGTTTAAAAGTTTTGAGTCACTATTAGTAAGGATAAGGTCATCAACATAAAGGACAAGGATTATGAGATGGATTCCTACTTTCTTGGTATAGACATTAGGATCAGAATAGCATCTAGAGAATCTGGTGTCAATAAGAAAGTTTTCCATTTTTGCATACCAAGCTCGAGGAGCTTGCTTAAGACCATAAAGAGATTTCTTAAGGTGACAAACAAGGCTAGAGTCATTCTAGACATAGCCAGGAGGTTGTTCCATGTAGATTTCTTCTTGCAAATTTCCTTGCAAGAAGTTAGATTTAACATCCATCTAATGGACCTCCCATTTATGTGAGGCAGCAAGGGCAAGAACAAGGCGGATGGAATTCATTTTGGCTACAGGGGAAAAGGTTTCATTATAGTCAATTCCTTCAAATTGGTAAAATCCTTTCGCAACTAACCAAGTTGTGTGTCTTTCAACACTTCCATATGATGCATACTTAGTTCTGTAGACCCATTTAAATCTGACAAGTTTTCTTCCTTTTGGAAGAGGCACAAGATCCCAAGTATTGTTTTCCATTAAAGAATGATACTCTTCATTCATTATTATATCCCAATCTGGATGACATGAAGCTTCTGCAATGGTCTCTAGATCACGAGTCTCTGAAACATGAGCCAAAAGAGAAAAGGCTCATTGTAACTATGAATGTGTCCGACGTTGATCTAAAGTATCACCGAAAAGTTCACCAGATGATTCTCGTGTTGAACGGACCCATCTAGGAAGCAGTAGAGTTGGTGTTGGTTCAGGTTCAAAGGAATCATCTGGAGGAAGGTGAGAAAGAAGAGGTGGATTTTCATCCTCACTATCATCATCTGAAGAAGAAACCGGAATAGGAACAGAAGAAGGCACAAACACCAAAGATGGATTGTAGGCTGAAGAAGGCACAATCGTCGAATTAGGCTCACACCCCAAGAGATTTTCATCAAATTTAACATCTCTTCTAATAATAATTTCATTACAATGTGGTTGAAGAAGTATATAACTATTGAAATCTTCATAATAACCAACAAATATACACTTCTCACTTTTAGGTTGCAATGCTTTCCTTTTCTGATCAGGAATGTGAGCCCATGCTATACTGCCAAATACACGGAAGTGACTTACATCTATTTTAATTTTAGTCCAAGATTATTTTGGTGTTATATTTTTAAGAGCCTTTGTGCGAGTGTGATTTACTATGTAATTTTTGTAAGTTTTAAACCTGCGAAGTAAAGCAATGCATATATATTCTTAAGCAATACAGAAATTAATCAATGGCTCATACACAGAGTACACAGAGATTTTTACCGGAAACCCTCGACCGGGAAAACCTTTCTTATTTTCATTATGTCGAATTTCACCATTCGCCATACAATATATACAATGTTTTTAGGTATTCCGTAGATACCAAAACCCTAATCCCTTAATCTGGGATTAATTTACAAATCAACTAAAAATAGCAAAAACCGCCCAAAAAGGGATCGTCAGATGCAGTTGTCGTATTTGACGCACCCACACACACACACATGCAAAGAATATAACACACACCCAACATTCTCCCACTTGTTGTTTTCTTTGCATCCAGGGGTCCAGGGGATTATATAGTCAACAATCCAGGGCAGCAATGCCCATTATTACCCTACACCA
>SNQJ01S0141636.1:0-14916 GCA_010110895.2 Picea sitchensis | reverse complement strand
AATGTTATTTTATTTATGTTGGCTTTAGGCCATTAGTTTTAATTATACCTCCTAGTCTCCTATATATACCAAGGAGACATTTTCATTTTGAATCATCTTGTACTTGAACATTTAAGTGGGGTAAAAGGAGGTTGCCCCCTCGAGGAGGCTAATTATATGAAATTATCTCTTTTTCAAGGCATTGAGTCTTTTTTTGAGGTTTTTCTATGCTATATTGATATTTGGTTCTTAACAAAGAGTTTGACTTGTTGTAGTTGATCCAACAAGTCATTAATCCTATGAAAAGGATATATATTCTTGATGGTGATGTTATTCATGGAACGATAGTCAATGCACATTCCTCAGCTTTTGTCCTTATTTGGCAGCATGATGATGGATGAGACACATGGCAACGTATTGGGTCTTATGACTCCCTACTCCAACAATTACTACAATTGTTTCTTCACATCATCTTCTTCAATGACAGACTACCTATAAAACCCAATGTCAGGGAATGGTGACTTTGAAAACAAATGAATCTTTAGTTTAACCTTTCTCTTTGGTGGTGGTCCTTGAGGATATTGAAAAACTTCCTTTTAGGCTTCTATTGGTTGTTTTAATTTCTAACACGGCTTCCCACTACATCCTTTTAGGGATTCCTTCATCTCCAAATTATTTCCTTCTCCTTGCTACATTCCTTCTCTAAAAATTAGTAGGAAAAACTTCTTCATATTGTCCATGATTCTTCTGGTCTGGTGAGCATTGAGCATTGAGTAGAGAGATTTTGGGTTTGTCCTTGTAAGTATTTATGGCATATAATTTTCGATTATTGACTAGCCTATATTAGGTTTCTCTCCTCCTAAATATGGCATCTCTCAAATACAAGTATGGGATTCCCAACATGACTCCACACACATCCATAGGAACCGCATCTGCAACCACTTCATCGACATTATTTTGGTTGATAGTCAACTTGAATTTGGATTTCTTTCTCACTTCAATTCGACATATTTCCTTACCCAACCTAGAGGGTATGGATGGAGATGATATTCTATCTATTTCCAAATATTCTCAATGAATTTTGTAGATATCAAGTTGGACTGTGAACTAGGATCAAACAAGCAATCCACTTTGCTTTGCATCATGTGGATTTTAATGCAAAAGCATTTAGTCATATCCTTCTCCTCCTTGTGGCTATATACAACTAATTCCACCTCCTTTTGAATATTGGTACAAATAATATTCCCTTCTAGTTCTAAGGTGTTTTGCACCCTTTCATCAACATCCATGGTTAACATCACTTTCTTCTTCTTCTTTTGGAAATGTTTGGGGCGCTTCTCAGAGTGAAATTTCCAATAATCCTCCTCAATGTGTCCCTTTCGATCACAACCTTTGAATTTATTAGAAGAATGGGTTTCTTCTTGTGTAGGTTCCACACTATTCTTCTCATTCCACTTCTTCTTGTTTTTATTCCTTTTTTTCTAACCTTATGGTTTTTCTTGCTTGTGTGTGCTTGCTTGTTGCTTATGCCATTCTCTCTTGAGTTACCATGATTAAACACTGGCCACATCAATATTATTTGGTATAAATAACATTAGTTGACTCAAAATATAAGGTATAAATTCCACCAAGTACTTGATTAACATGTATGGAATTTTGAGAGAGACTCCCATCTTAATTTCTCTCTTCCTAAAATTTGTGGTGAACTCCTGCATACTTTAATACAGGATCTTTGGTTCAGATCTATTCTTCTCAATGAGATATAGGTAGCATTCATCTTCCTTCTCATCCAATTCTCCTTCTCAAACAACTAGAATATAGGAGGTAACTCAGTCAAGGGGATATCTAGAAGGTCAAGCGTCTCCAACCCTTGTGCTCCCCCCAAGATCGTTTCTCCTCCTCTTTCTTTTTTTCTTTTTTATTTTAAATCTTTACATTGGAGAAAATATCGCGTGATATTTGTTTTTTCTATAGTACCTCATTTATTTATTTATTTTCTTATTTTATAACAATATATTGCCTTAACCTCATACATTATGTACTTGAATTATGTTTTAAATGAATGCAGGGGTGGAAATCGATCATGATGGCATGGGTCCCTCCATGCCAACAATTCGTTCTCCTTAATTGTTGATAGCCTCGACTTTGCGAGTGTCGATCATCATAAAACATATTATTTAGCCAATTGTTTTTATTTGGATATGATTCAGATCACACTTTTGTAGGTTTTAAACCTTTAGAGTCTAGAAATGCACACACATATTATTTATAAAATAGAAAGAAAACAATAGAATTCACACAAACTACTCATAAATTTACCCCAAAAACCCTTAACCAGGAAAACCAACAAATGTTTAGATCCACACCTCTGATGCTCATTATATTAACTTCACCATTTAAAATACAATATATATGATTATGTGTTAGCCAATACGCTAATCTATCAACTTGGATTAGATTCCTTAACCAGAATTATAATAGAATGAGTCAAGAAACTGTTGGCCAAAAACTACCCAAAACAACCCAATTGTTTTTTGAGGGCTCCACTATTAATCCCCTAGACAAAGCCTCATCTTAAGCATAAATACCCATTTAAATACATAGATATTGAGTTTTTGTATTTATGTTGTTATATTAATATTGTTCACTATAACGATTAATTATAATTGTATCTTTTGTCTCCTATATATATACACCAAAGAGACCTAGCTTTAGGATGATCTCATATTTTCCCATGCATTGCATATATTGTCCAAGCATGTTTCCTCCATAAAGTGGATTATTCATTGAATATTTTTGGAGTTTGGTTCATAACATTTGGTATCAGATCATATGAACCTATGGTTTCCCTCCTTCAATCGAGACATCTTGTAATTTTCCCCATAATTTGTTCTATGATGATTCATATAGAAAACAATTTAGGATACCGAGAAGACATATCTAGGTACATGTGGTAAAAATTCCAGGTACTGGTTCATTACACTTTCTAAGATATAGCTTGTGGAAGTTAAGGTTTGTGGCTAGTCCTAAAATTAGTTTCAAACGATTCATGTTCCAATTTTCTCTATATCGTTTTTTGGAAAGGTTTCAGTTTGTAATTTTTTCAGGATCTTGAGGATACATGGTAATTTATTGGTGGTAAAATTTCCATGGTTTGTATTGTTATAATAATAATAATGTAATTTTAATGTCACAACCAAGCCAAACACCAAATGTGTTTATGAGACCCCCTTGTTTGTGGGACAAGAGACCCCCTCCATGAAAAAATTTGACTGCTAAAGTCTATGGAGGTGTATATACACTACCCCGTATGGATTTGAACCTATGACCTCTTAGGAGGAAACACATGTTATTAACCATTAGGCCCACTCAATTAAAAAACTAGTATAAAACAAGTGTTACTGGTAGACATATCTGAATCTTGGTAAGTCCAACTTGAGTGTCATTCGTTCCTTTAGAAATAAGAAGAACATACTATATAAGGTCAAAATATTATAATCAAATCTGAAATAGTGGACATGTCTCATTCCATACAAGATCACTATCTAGAAAGGGATACAAGTCAATAAGCTTTGGGAAGGTTACCATAACTTTCACTTGACATATGAAATTTTGGTTAGACATATGGAATTGTAGAGAAGACATATCAGAGTACTATGTCAGACTTAGATGGGCCAGGATTTCAGAGATACATCAAGATAAGGTTGTCCAACAAGATACTCTCAAAATTAGGGGTTTAAAGGTACACAAATTACAATTGGATTAACTTTTCATTGAAATATATGTTTTTAGTGATTCAAATTTGTGACAAAGAGAAAAAAAGGAGTATTATTATTTTTGTCCCACATGGAAAAAGGTTCTCCGAAAATTACTTCTCCCATTAAACCTTCAGAAGGATCAACCAAGACTCATGAAGAAAATGAATAAATATAGAACCAACTATCCAATTTGGAGAATCGAATTAATGAATTGAGTTCTAGGTCAATAAAAATTAATGATGTGGTAAACACACAAATAGAAATAAAATATATGGAAAAGAAGATGGATGAAAAGAAGATGGAAGAATTGAAAAATTCCATGTCAATTGTTAGCACTATTTTTGTCATTGTTTTGCGGAATTCCATGATAGTAAATGGGTGGAATGACTTCATTCGATATCATAATCATCATTTACACTTTTTCAACTCATCAAATATCCAGAGATATCACGGAGATTAAGAGCAGCATTTGGTCAATATTTGGTAAAAAATGCAGAAATTTTTGTAGGTGACAATTATTGTGTTCATCTTGCGGCATGATTTCCAAGCAAATGGAATTTAATATAAACAACTAAAACATGGTTTTGTTCAGGAATGGACCTAATTGGGTTCAAAAGTGGGTTGTTTCCTAGAAAACGTGAACCGTTTGGGAGCTACAAGTGGCGCTTTAAGAGTGATTTTTCGAGATTTTTCAGAATTCGATTTTCTAAAAAATGCCCATTCAACATAAGTGCCACCTTCATCCATTTAACCTGGAGATTATATCATGATATTGTGCTATATATTAGGATAATATCTATTTGTTTTGGATCTTATTTTGAATTGGTTACTCCCAATTAAGCATTGTAATTTCCATTCAAGCAAGAATTGTGAAATAAGAGAGGGATCTTCCTCTTGGAATTAAGTTGGGGTTCGAGTAGAAGAGGTTGAAGGCCTGCAAGCTAAGGAAAGAGTTTAATTGTATGCATAATTTCATACTCAAGAACTCATACATCCTGATGGTCAGATTTGGCATCTATATATCTCATTTTTCTGTCTTATTTGAATGCAATGAATATTTTTGTAATGCGTTGATTTTCCCAAAGATTCATCTTCGATTACAATGATGAGTTTACTTATAATTACTTGTTTCTTGTCAGTTGTATTCAAGTATTTGATTCGGATTTAAAATATGATTTTGTATCTGAATATCTTCTTTGTGAATGTATGAGTTAACATATTGTGACACTTATGCATTCATATATGTTCCTTGTTCCTCCAAATCTCATTATCCATTATTTATCTAGCCTTCAGAGTGAATGCCCCGAGATATATGAATTGTTGATGATCATTTGAGTATATTTTTGGAGGATTTTTACCATATTTTTATCCTTTCAACCTTCTTGATCCACCTACCATCCAAAACAAATCATTGCAATAAAAAAGATGTGCTAGGCATTCCCTCCTAGAAGTCGGAGAGCATCTTCTAGCGCTAACATATCTAACATCAACCATCTTGTTACCTACCCTAGATGAGATTTTCACTCAAGGAGATATCAAAACATAAGGAAATCATATAAATGTGGAGGAAATAAATATTGAGCCCCAAAATCATGATTATTCATCACCTCTAGATCTGCCTCATCTAGGGTTCCACTCGACACCAAGGAACTTCTTAATTACCAAGATCAATATGAGGAAGTTTGATAGTAAAGATCATATAACATGGATATTCCAGATTGAGAAATTCTTTAATCTACACCGAGTACCATCCTTACAAAAGGTAACTATTGCATCCTTATATTTAGAAAATGATAAATTTGTATGGTATTAATGGATTTGTGAAATAAAAAAGGATTATATTATCTCTTGGTCCATTTTTATATATGAATTGATAGAAAATTATGGGGATATTAAGAGAAATACATTGTTTAGTCAATTAGTAAATCATAAGAAAAGAGGTCTAATTACAGAGCACATTCAACAATTCCAAAAAATAAGTCTGAAGGTAAAGAACATTCCAAAGGATAATTTATTAGATCTCTTAATGGGAACTTTATAGGAGAACATTCAACATGAGGTGCATGTCTTCGAACTTAAATACCTAAAGAACTCTTTTCATATGGAAAGGAAAGTTGAAAGTAAAAATATGGCTTCTAGAAGAGTGATATATAAAAACTATAGAGAGCAACATCATCACTCTCCTAACTTCACTCAACCTACAAGGCTGACACCTCAACAAATGGATGAAACAATAACAAAGGGACTATGTTTCAATTATGATAGCAGGTATAGTAAAGGGAATAAATGTGGTGAAAATAAATGATTATGCATAGATTGTGAAGAAGAAGAAGAAAATCAAGAATTGGAACCATCACATAAATGTGGTAAGAATTAAATATTCTACATAGGTTGTGAAGAAGAAGAACATCAAGAATTGGAACCATCGCATAAATGTGGAGAGAATTAAATATTCTACATAGATTGTGAAGAAGAAGAAGATCAAGAATTGGAACCATCGCATGATATAGAACTAGAGGAGACTACTCCAACCATGTATTGTCATGCATTGTATGGAATTAGTACTCCAAAAACCCTCAATATAGAAGGATACATCAAAAATAAAAAGGTAACGATGTTGATGTATTGTGGTGTACCCATAACTTGATTACTTGCAAATTAGCGAAATTTCTCAATTGCTTTGTATTTCCAACACTAAAGTTTCAAGTAATGATTGCAGATGGAGGTACCATAAATTGTTTAGGGAAGTACCATAGTATTAAGATCAATATAGGGGAATATTTATTAGATAGTCCCATGATTTTTATCGAAATGGGCAGTGTTGATGTTGTATTAGGGGTCCAATGGTTACAATCATTAGGAACAATGGATCTTACTTTTCAAGAACTTTTCATGAGATTTTCCTCAGAAGGAAAGGATATTGAACTCAAAGGTATCCAAGGTATTCCCTCTAAAGGGATAATCTCTAAGAACATGAAATATTTACTCAAAAAGGGACACTATGGTGTACTTTCACAATTGTTCTCACTAGATGTTCAAACATCTAGACCTTCTGTTCCATTGGATCTCCAAACAATTATCGACAATCATTGCAAGGCATTTGAAGAGATTCCTAAGAGTATTCCTCCTACTCGAGATGATGACCATGCTATTCATTTTCAACCAAGAAGTGTACCACCTAACATTAGGCCTTATAGGTAACCATATGCACAAACAAATGAGATTTAATGTATGATTCAAGAAATGTTATATGACGACATCGTTCAACCAAACCAAAGTGCTTTCTCTTCACTAGTAGTGATGGTTACAAAAAAATATAGTTCATGGAATATGTTTCCATACTATAGATAACTTAAAAAAATGACCATTAAAGATAATTTTCTTATTCCCGTCATTGAAGAATTATTAGATGAATTGTAACGATAAATGTTTTTTACTAAGTTGGATCTTTGATCAAATTAGAATGAGGAAAGAAGATATTCCCAAAATATCATTTAGAACACATGAAGGTCATTACGAGTTTTTGGTGATTCCATTTGGCCTTACTGATGCACCTTTTTTTATCACACTTACTTATACTGAGAGGGGGGGGGGGGGGGCTTGAGGGTGGTCGATGTCAGACTACTTTTATTTTCTTACAATATTTACCAAAATGTTATTTTACCAACTGTAGTATTAAATGATAAATATGCATCCATGCAATCCATAGTACACAAAGATTTAGCAGTGGAAATCCAAATGAAATAAAACCACAAAAATTCTTTTTATCACGGTTATTTAGAGACCAACCTATTATTTTGATGTGAGACCCCTTGACCTACGAGGGAGACACCAATCTCCTCTTTTGAGGACCAACTTAGCAATAATGTTTTGGGGAACCAACTGCAAGAGACTATCGATCCATTGATTGAGCACCAAATCAACTCTCCTTGTAGGAACCAACCTACAAATGCAATATATGTAGACATAGGCGGAAAGCCAATCCCTTTCTTGAGCATAAATTGGCAGCGTTGTAGACACCAACCTGTAGGAGACACCATTCCCTTAGCTATCCATTATACCATATTGTCTCTTTTGAGAGGGGGGGGGGGTGAATCGATATAAGACTACTTTTTATTTTCTTACAATATTTACCAAAATGTTATTTTACCAACTGTAGTATTAAATGATAAATATGCATCCATGCAATCCATAGTACACCAAGATTTAACGTGGAAACCCAAATGAAATAAAACCACAAAAAAATTCTTTTATATGATTATTTAGGAACCAACCTATTGTTACAATGCTTGAAGACACCAACCTACAGGAGACACCAATCTCCTCTTTTGAGAACCAACTTAGAAATAATGTTTGCAGGAACCAACCTGCAAGAGACATCAATCCCATTGATTGAGCACCAAATAAACTCTCCCTTTAGGCACCAATCTACAAATACTATATATGTAGACACCCAACTGTAGGAGACGCCAATCCCCTTTACTGAGCACCAAATTAGCAAAACTGTTTGTAGACACCAACCTGTAGGAGACACCATTCCCTTAGCTATCCATTATACCATATTGTCTCTTTTCTTCAAGCCTTCACCTATACAAATATGTTTCTTTGTTTATGTTGTCCCGACACTCTAGATTCACAATATGCACAATTTCAAAATCTCCTTAGACCTTTCACCTCCGAACCACCCTTAAACAATCATATTTCTCTCTCTATTTCAATCTCTCGCATCCTCAAACCTCAAACCCTCAAAGCTTCACATCCTCTTATTTTCAGACTTACTCACCTTACTTCAAAAAAATCATGGCATTATTATTTATACACTTCATGCTTCCATGTATTTTTCCACATACAAATTTTTCTCAAATAGGTCACCTCTAAGTCTCTTTAAATATTCCATAAAATTGGGTTTCAAAAATCATTTGAAACTGGCACAAACCCCTTTAGTTTTGTGTGTGATCTCCTCTCATACCACCAAATCATGCAACACAACTTCGACACTTAGCAGTCGTCAAATCATATCATCAATTAGATATCAACCATTGATCTCATTCTGTTCATCGATTGATCGGGACCGCTAGGACTTGAAACACACAATGCAACCCACAATACTCAAGGACCGTTAGATTTGTTCCTTCTTTCAATCACAACCATTTATTTATTTTTTTTGGCCAGTGGACCACACTCAAAATCTTCATCACTCAGCAGTCATCTGATCATCCTTCATATTAACCTCATTCGATGATATGATTCCCATGATATTGGAACCACTAAACCTATGGGGCCACCAGGATATCGGACCCCGGGCTTCAACACTACATCATTCCTTCAACCTTTCAGTGTCCAATATGATTTGGCACCAATACGATCCCTAACACGTGGTCTCCATGGGTGGATTCTACATGGATTCCATCATGGCATCAACCACCATCTGATCTAGTGACTGGGGCATCGAGCCCCTGGGCTTCAACACAACCATTCTCCTCCATTCTTCTGGTATTTGACATTTTGGTGCACTCTCTGAGACATGTGGATCAATACTTCAATGACACATGAACTAATCATAGCACTACGTGCAATTGTCATGGAATGAAATGTGGCATATGATGTGGCATTGATCATCAAAAATATTCTATCTGACGTGTCCTCTTCGTGGATCCATTTCATATGTGCTATATGATGTGGAAATATCATCTTTATGAGGTCATAACTTCCTATGTATCTTGTCCGTATACCATACTGACTCAAAACTTGACATGTGGAGCTGTTTTGGTTTCTTACATGGTTCTGACGTGGTGTTGATGTGGCATCTGAGCTGGCCTACTAGGGCATCGTCCTACCAGGCCATCAGAACTTCAACATTGTTCATACAATAACTTTCTCGATCTCCCGATATGCAATATCTTAGCTGGACCTGTTGGAATACTAAGAGGGGGGGTGAATAAATATTAACCTTTTTCAATAATTAGAAGTTACTTTTATATTTTGTTAATTACCACAATAGATCAATAATGGAATTGTCTGTAAAATCAATTATATAAATATAATTAATAGGAATTACAAGGATTTTTATGAATAATGGTGAAGGACACCAATCCTTTTTAGAGCACCAACTCTAGGAGACACAAATCCCCTTCTTCATGGAACCAACCCTAGGAAGCACCAACTCTCTTGTCCTTAGGGCACCAACCCTAGGAAGCACCAACTCCCTTATTTTTAGGGAACCAACCCTGGGAAGCACCGACTCCCTTATCTTTAGGGAACTAACCCCAGGAAGAAACAAATCCCTTAAATAAAGGATATGAATCCTTTTGTTCTCCTCCATTCCACCCTCACTTCATAAGAATCATCAGTTCTTCTTCTTGGAATGTTCTTCTATTTTGATCTTTTGATATCGACTTCAGATATGGTTTCTTCTCACCATTCTTTCTCGTTTATATACTCTTCCAACTGGTGTGAGATATGAACCATTGTGTCCCTTTGGTTGGACCATCGCACCTCTTCATTTTAAATTAACAATAATCTATGTTATTATTCAAACATTATTGTGAAGGATTTTAATTTAGTGAGTGTGCTTTTCATAAATTGATCACAGGTATTGATTGATTTCTTGTAACTCGATTCCATGTCTCTGCAAATATTGTAGAAATTGAATCCTACATAGGCACTTCCTTCAAACCATTTACATGTGACCATATGCGCAAAACCACAGACTTATTAATTAAGTGATGTACCCAACGCTTCATGAATTATGTGTTCGTAACCCATGACCGGGGGCTGGAACCTAGTCCTTCGGACTTCGACATTCAGGCGTTTTATCATTCATCCATTCTTACAAAGTTTTACCTCTCACAAGAATTGATATAATGGTTAACATGGATCCCGAAATCAAATCAATGGTCTATCTTTGATCCTTACACTTCTTAATCCAACAACTATGACTTAATCAAACATTGATATGGATGACCATTATTTACTTCGGGACTTTGGGACTTCCAACCTCTGCAATATTTCAACCTTCTAGAGTACATTATGCTGAAGTAGATCAGATGGTTGATGTTTGTTCTTCCATAGATGGATGATCCTTGATTGTCCATAGGTTTCAAAAAATTTAATATCCAGGAATTGATCTGCAGTTGAGTGGACGGTTCTCGTTCACTTCGGGAATTTGACATTTCCAACTTCTCCAATCTTTCAACCTTCCAGAGTTACATTTTGCCGAAGTAGATCAGACGATCAATATTCGTTCTTTCATAGAAGGATGATCCTGGATTTTCCACAGGTTTCAAACAAATCGATGACCATGAATTGATCTGCAGTTGGGTGGACAGTTCTGGTTCACTTTGGGAGTTCGGAGGTCCGGGTAATTGTAGTTCCAAATTCCACCGGATTTGGTCAATGCCGAAGTGGTCAACATGGGAGTGCTTACGTCACGTTTTGATCTAAAGGTCATGTGAGAATCTGTAGGATATTAGATCAATGTTTTACATTGAATTTGACCTTTAGTGCTTCGGGTAGTTGTTGGTTTCCCTCGAAAGAAAAACTCCTAGAATGACGTAACTTGTTGACCTCACTGCTAAGTTGGCACTGGATGAGTGGTTGCCATGTGTCATCTAGATTCATGGCTTACGTAACCTAAAGTTCCAAAAGGACCTAGACACTTGTCACCATCTTATTTCACCACTTATCCTTGCTGACATGGATCTCCTAATGTGGCACATGTCCTCTTGGATCTAATGATCATAGGTTCATCTGAATCCATGATCCAACGACTATGATTGATCCAGGTGGATCATCTCAAAATTCGATAAAGTTCAAGTATTCAAAACGCAAAGTAAATCTTGCAAAGAGGAAGAGCTCGTCAACAACTTTCCGGTGACGTTCGTTTCAGGAAAAATGACCTCCATATGACAAAGATATCAACAGTGGAAGTTTCGTCAGAAATGGTTTAAAAATGGTTGAAAAAAAAGGGGGGGTGGTCAAGGGCCTAGCCCTTGACCTTGCCAACATGGAGGCACCCCCTTGGTATTTAAATTTTATATCAAAAACCAACCATATAATACGCCAACCATATGTAAAACCCAAAACACATATGTTAAAACATAACATATGTTATAATGCGCCAACCATATGACGCACCCATATGTTATAACTATATTCCAAAAACCATATACATATAATATATATATATATACACACACACACACACACACAATATGTATTGACCCAAAATCGTGCCATAACCAAAGTTGAAATCACATGTAAAGCTTATGCGGTGGGAGGAGAAGCCCGCGGGTTTGACCCCGGGACTTCCACCCCCTTAACAACCATAGCTACCAACACGCCACTGCCATGGGACATGCCAAGAAGTGGCAAAGAAAATTTAAAAAGTGCAAGATTTGGAGGATTTCGGAGGGCGTGTGGCCCATAGCTCGCACCTCCCCAAAACCATTGTTTTTTTTATTATTATTTAAATGAGTCATGGGCACGAATCCTTAGGAGGTGTGGGAGTTTGGATGCAGATAGAGACATGCATGCAAATCGAGGTGATTCTGCACAGTGACAAAAGTGAATTTGCATATAGACCGAGGTGGTTGTGCATGCAGATCGAGGTGATTCTGGACTGGCATGCATCCTGAGGCCGTACAGAGTGTATAGATCAGAGGCAGATTTTGGGAATTGTGCCAAGAAGGGCATTATGAATCCAGTTCGGAAATATATCGATTTTATACTCAAAAGTCTCGGTTTTTTGCAAGGATTCCAGATCCAACTTTAGTTTTTTCATTCAGGCATCCATACATAAAAGTGCTCACAAAATCTTTCAGACACACACAAAGGTATCCATGTTTATACTTAAAAGTCTCAGAATTTCACCTTGCAGCTATTGTTGAAGTTTGTTACTGTATATGACATACATAAATCAAAAGTCACTTTGTAAGCATTTGAATACTTAATCTATCAGCCTTCCCATTTGGAAAGTGGCCCAGAGACGTAGCCAGGGGGTCTGGTGAACTTCGTTACCAATTCTTTCTCATGGATGGTTTGCTTACATGTTTTTCTTGTTCATGTGCTTGATGAAAGTTATTTAATTTTGCATTACAAAGATGGTTAACAGTTAAAAATACACATGCAAATAATGGTTAAAAGATCTTGAATTTTAGATCAAGTTAAATTTCAGATCAAGTTGGTATCATAGACAGACTAACCATTTTTGTGAGTTGATGTTAACAAGATCCAAGCTTCAGCATGGTGAAGGGGAACTTGAAGAGTTTGATCCAGAGGTTGGATCAAGAAGAGGAAGGATGTCTTCACCAAAAGGAGAAGAAGTAGGTTCTTCTATCCCTTCTGAAGGGGAATTTTCAAAAGCTTTCATGAGAATGAAAACGATGGTAGAGGAGCTCTATCAAGATCGAAAGAAAGGTGAACAAGGAAGACCATCTCATACAGAAGATAAAAAAGAAGGAGGTGGTGAGGAACCCCCTAAAACCCCACCAACTTCTCCATCTCTTCTTGATGGTTGTATTCCTTCTCCATTTGAAAATCAAAAAACAAAATTTGATCTTAATATGCCTCATTTAAAGCTTGATATTAAGTTTGAATTACCTATGTATAATGGAGATCTTAATGCTGAAAAACTAGACAATTAGATATGTCAAATTGAAGTTTATTGTAGGATTCAAAAGTTTACTGAAGAGGTTGTTAAAATTCAGTTGGCTTCTCTCCGACTTGGAGGGACTGCTCTCATTTGGTGGGAGAGAAAATCCCAAGAGGATCTTTCCACAAAAGGAAAAATCGTTTCCTCTTGGTATGAGTTCACTTCAATACTTAAAAAGAAATTTTATTCATTAGGGTATATGCAACAAGCTATGATGGATTGGCATAATTTGAGACAAAGTAAGGGACAAAATGTGCAAGAATACACACAAGAATTTCGAAAAAGAGCATTGGTACTTGGTATACCTCTCTACACTCAGGAAACTCTTATCAAATATATAGGAGGATTGCATACTTATTTACGTCATATGATATTGATGTTTAATCCGACTAACCTTGATGAGGTGTGTTTTCACGCAACTCACATTGAGTCAAAAGGGAAGAGTGTTCATGATGTTTCTTCAGCTGAATCCGTCCAGGAAAAAGAAGGCAAGGAAAAGTGGAAAGTTAAACATGCAGCTACAATGAAGAAGAGTGATGAGAGACCTACATGCTTGCATTGTCAAAATCAAGGGCATGAAGAGGCAAAGTGTTGGAAGCTACATCCTGAAATGAAACCGAAGTGGTTTAAGGATCGGAAGGGGAAGCAAACAACCACGGTTATCGTTGAGAACCTTGGATCAGATTCTGAGGATGAAACAAAGATAACAATCGTAGGTGTGAAAGGTAAATCTATTGTTGATAATGATGCTAACATTGGTTCTTCATGTGCTTCTACTTCTAAAAATGATGACAATTCTAAGGATAGAAAGAGGAATGCATTGTTTCATATAAGAGTGATTACAAAACAAACAAAGGTCGACACACTCATAGATAGTGGATATCAAGTTAATCTTATTTCAGAAGAAGTAGTTAAGCAATTGGGATTAACAAAAAAACCACACAAGAAACCTTATCCATTAGGTTGGGTATGCATTGATAAAAGATTACAAGTAACACAACAACGTGATCTAAAGTTTGCAATTACATCTAAGTTTGTAGATGAGATTGAATTTGATGTGGTCCCACTAGATATCTGTGGAATTGTGTTGGGTAGTCCGTACTTATATGATTGAAAAGCGATCTTCTATTGAGAACATAATCAATATCACTTGTTTAAAGAAGGAATTGAGTACATAGTTCATTCACATTCATTCAAAAACGACAAATCATTGGGCACTGCACAACAATTAAAAAGGGTTGTTAATGCAAGTCGGAATTTGGCACTTATGTCTATACAATGTAAGGAAGAAAATAATCCTAAACATGAAAAGGAAGTGTCCATTCACTACGATGCACCTGTTTTGGTTGATAGTGTTTCTATGGTTAAAATTCAGCATGGTTCAGGTACAATCTCTTTCACATGTTCAATGTTTATATTCAACTTATTACTCATCAGCAGTATGTGGTTGGGTCCGACAATGTTGAATGAAGATGTGATTAAGAATGTGATTAATGTACTTAACAATGTCAGTGCAGTGTTGATTGT
>SNQJ01S0141635.1:13596-38408 GCA_010110895.2 Picea sitchensis | reverse complement strand
TGTTGTTGTTGTTGTTGTTGTTGTTGTTGTTGTTGTTGTTGTTGTTGTTGTTGTTGTTGTTGTTGTTGTTGTTGTTGTTGTTGTTGTTGTTGTTGTTGTTGTTGAAGATGACCTTGGAGAGCATGATCCAAAAAAACTCTTTTCACACAAGAAAAAAATTTCGCTCCGGATCTGACTGTAATGGCCGTATCTTGGGCAAACGGAAACCTTTTCGAGTGAAATGAAAAGTGTTCCTAAATGAAATGAATGATCTGTATGTAATGGAAGAGTCCTCTCATCCCAGAAATGTATGAAAATGCCAAAAAAGGGAGATGAGGAAACTCATCTTCACGATCTCGATCTACAACAAGAGCGGGTCTTCAAACAGGCTCTGATACCATGTTCGACAACACAGGTATTCCGACAGAGGAAGAACACCTTCAGTAACCACTCACATAACCAGATCAAAGATCAACACATTGATGTTTTCATGTGGTAAAACCCCTATGAGAAAACATCCACAGCCCCAGCCAATGCGGCCACTTGGAGCAGTTTATTAATGCAAAGAAAAAGATTATAGAGAGATTTTTCAAGAGAGTTTATCACAATTGATCATCGAAAAATGAACCTCCATGCTCTCTAAATAGAGATCATGGACCAATCGGGTGTTAAGCCATGGATCAATGGCCGTTAAGATCGAGGAGAGTATGAACCGTCAAATCACTCTATGTTGGGAACATATCGTGACCGTCAGATTTCCTAACTACAAATGCATGCTAATGCATACTAAAGAAACACACTTTTACCTAACGACATATTAGACCAAGTAGATCTTAACTAACTCCTAAGTGTCTAAATATCCTAACATAATGTGTGTATTTTCCATTGTATATTTTTTGTTATTTTATTGAAAATATGTTTGCAATAAAATATAGTACAAGGTTAAAATATATATTATCGATAGCCAAGATGGTTATATGGAATGTGAATATTTTCTTATTTGGAAATTATTTAAGGCACGTGATTGGTGGTGAATGAGTAGTGGAATCCGACTTGTTTAGAAATTTAATGTCGAAGTTGATTTTGGGGAATGTGACGCCCCATGCATTCAATGCATGGCATGCAGACATCCAATTGAGTTTGTCACCCTCACATTGTTTGGAATTTCATTTTTTCATCTGATTTTTAAGAGATCTGGAACAACAACGTTGTCCCGAGGCTTGACTGTGGTTTTTCTAGAAAATGTAATTCATGTTTTTCAGAGTGCTAGGAAAGGTATGTTTATATAGAATGTACGCATCAAATGCATGTTTATTGATGCAGTAATAGTTTGGAAGGTATCTCCATTTTATGAGTGATGAACATATTTCCTTATTCTATTGTCCCAAGTTCATTTTTTTTGTTCGAAAAGTGTGTTTCTTGGTTCTATCAATCTTGATATTTGACTCATCCAAAAATTGATATTCCTAAAATTTGATTATGTGTGTCTGATGTATATAACTCATTTAGGCTCAGTTTAGTGTACTTTCATATTCTTCATACAGGTTTTCATTCTCTGCATATATTTGTCAAAAGGGTTTCAAACCCAAGTCTCCAAAACCCTCCGATCGTGTACTGGAAGCATTCTTGAACTTTTTCATGTCATGGGTTTTGTTCATATTTGCAAACCCTACTGCTATTATATCACTCTAAAGATTGGGAAATAGTCAGTAGTATCATTTCACATATTCTTTTGGTTCTGTACTTAAGAAAAAAATCCTTCTATTGAGCTCAATTAGAGGAAGCATGTGCATGATTGTCTAACTATTTTTTTTTCATCTTCACAAAGAAAAACTTAGTGACCAATTTTAATCCAGTCTTATACCCGTGCTTCTAAAATAATTGTACAATTCTACTCAACCCTATGATAATGGTATCTATGGTTTCTATTTGGTTTTCTTTTGGATTCTAAAACCTTGTCACATGGATTTGAAAACCCTTGCTCATGTCATTTTCCTCTAAGTATTGTTTAAACCCTATGTATGAAAAGACAACTCATCTTGAATTTAGAATGTTGGGGATTCACATATTTTGGTCTAGTTGATATATCAATTCCTTACACAAGAAAGTTGTTAATATTATAGTTGTTTGTTATCAACAATATTTTAAGGGGTGATATTTGACCCAATTTTGAATCTACAAGGATTTTTATAATACATTGACATGGATATGGAATATTTGTAGTAATTTGGGCAGCAGGTCTCAATCAAGAAATAAAATTTCGAGTTATTTTTCTTTTTGTGGATTATCTAGAAATGATAGAAAACAAATTAGGAAATTATTCCATTAAGCTTTGGGACTGTTAAGTGATTTTTGACATGATACATGGTTGTTGTGAAATGGTTGATGATTATTAAATATGGCATGCAAATTTTAATATTTCTTGTACATGCAGATTCAGTTAGTTAGGGAATAAATTTGAAATAAAAGGAAACTATCTAGGATTATTTTTAAATTAATTTTTTTCTATTTTATGCATACATGAGCAAATTACCTTCGTACTCTCATTTTACATTCATTATTCCTTAAATCCGAAGTACATATATCATTTTCAAATTTCATTTTCTTCCCCCTCTTGTATGAAATGATAAATGATTTCTCTGTTGGTTATATATATATATATATATATATGGAAACTGAAGTATATTTTGATAAATAAAAAGGATTATAATCAAGGGAATAAATTGAAAATTTGTATTCCTTGGTGGTTGTTTACCTATTTGATAAATCATGGTTGATTGCTCAAGGGAAATTCCCTCATACTCTCATTTTCCATAAGCTATTCCCAGTTCCCAAATTCAATTTTTGTTTTAATTCAAGTTTCTTCCCCCTGATACATAAGCAATTCTTGGACAGTGAAAGATTAGAAATGGTTGATTAAAGCTTGACATGATATGCATGAAGTGATTGTGGGAATACAGTTAGACTTTGCGGCATGGTTGATAATTGATTTTTTATTGTATAAACATGTGTCATTATTCACCTTGCCATTATTTCACTTTTCATACATTACAATCCCCCTCATATTCCCAAATTACATTGGAATTCCCATGTTCTTAATTAATAACCAATTGAGAAAGGTATTAAAGTATTCCAAAGAAGAGGTTAAAATTTGTCTTAAAGTTACTTCTTTCAGTCTATCTATGGTTTTATGTATACTTTCTTTATTTCAATTTAGAGCTATTTCCAAACTATGTTATATGTTATGAAAATGGTATATGATGTTTCACTTTCTATTATATGGATACTCTGATCTACCCTTGTACTTTATATAGATGATTTTTTTCAATAGAGGTAGTCATGGTAAATGAAACAAAGGAAAAGGAAGAAGTCCAAATTATTTTTGGCAAGAGGGAAGTAAAAGGTTTCATTTTTTCATTCACTACGTAGATTCTGAAGAGTTTAATCAACTCTTGTAGATAGGATTCCTAAATATAGCTAGGCAAAGAGAATTTCAAAATAATCCTACACCTAGAAGACCACCTTTACAACCCCATCCTATCATTTCAAGTATACATGTGCAACCACATATATCCCTACCTCCTGAGATACCAGCCAATGATGGTTGGAATGATGTTGTTAATCCTCCTCAAAATAGAGTTCATGTATGGCTTGTAGTCTCACCGCCATCACTTCCACCTACACCTAAATGACTTGCCTAAAATATTGATTCAATAAATCATCATTCCCATTCAACCTGACCACTGAAAAAGTTAAAGTCTAAAGTCAAAGAACCAGATCCTAGAAAAGTCAAATGGCTTGCCCATTTTGTCGAGTCTCACCAATTTTTCACATCTTCTCACTCCCAACATGCAAAATTTGAGAATAGACATATATATTTTGGAGATATGCATCTAGAGACATCAATATCAAATGGTAAAGAATCTATCCATGCAGATTCTGAGGTCCTCAAAGTAACCAAATATCAGGGAAGTGGACATAGGAAAATTGTCTCACATAAGTTATATGATTTTTTATTGCATGGTGTTATTTTTATGATGGTTTTGTTATTGAGATACAATTTATTTATTTATGGGATAGATTTGTTATTTTTGGAAAATAATATGTTTGGACAGATTTATGCCTTCCTATTTTTTGGATATTTTACAACAATATTTTCAAGAAAATAGATTGACATATTCATTTTTGATAAATATACTTACATATATGTGATATTTGGGTAGTCACAAGTATGTTTTTAAGATATTTCATATGATGATTTGTTGGGATACGTGTGCACAATGATGTTTGATGGAATAATTATTTTTGGAGGAACAAGGGAATAATTTAAAAATTAAACAAAGGAGTTGTTAGGGGGTCCCCACCTATTAGTTAATATTTATTATACCCTTATCATTTATTATTAATATTTAATTATGAGTTGTATGTACTTAACTAAAAGTTATTAAAATAACTTAACTAAAAGTATTTGAAATACTCAAACTACTTTTGGAGGAATAAAAGAATAATTGAAGGGACAAGCAAAGGGAGGAGAGATAGAGGAAAAAACTATGATAAGCTTTGTTCTTACCCTAGAATGAGATTACATTACTACTTCATTCACTTATGAAATACTTAAATTCTAAAGACTTCTTGTTGATATCAGGGTCTTACTGAAGGTGGTAACAAGGAGGACCAAGAAGAATTGATTATTGACATGGTTATAAGGTTGATCATCTAGTTCTGATAGTCTATAAATTCTTATTGGATTTATGAAATGATTTTCAGTGCTAATTAGGAATTTTGTGCAGAGTCAAAGCAATGACAAATTGCGGCTTGTTGATCCATTTATTTTTCAATCTGGGTTTTACTTGGGAGACACCAGTCATCTCTGTGATTATGTAACCTTTTATTTCTAAGTATTTTCTTGGTCCTTACCCATTATGGTTATGAAAGAATGTATTTGGAAATGTTCTAGAACTAAATGAATAAACCCATCTGATGGTTTTGTGGTCTCCTTTTGGATTATGTGTGTGATCTTATTTCATTTTTTTCTATTTTCATGACTACTCATCAAACTTTTTATATTTTCTCATATAAATATATTATTTTTCTTTATCAGAAATCAACATAAGAAAACAACATTAATCTCAAGAACAAATTTCTTGAAGGTTAGTTGATACTTTTGCAAAAGGGCTATAAACATAGGTTAACAATGTTGTGTATCTTTCCTTATCCTAGCAATATTCGAATATGTTGGTATTAGGATATCTATTCCTTTTCATCAACACTCCCCTTATGGAAAAACCATTATGCCAAGCAAAATGGGAAGACCTTCTAACTCGCCTAGAAAAAAAGATTGCCATCTAGACCTTCCAATCTTTAAACCTCACTAGTAGATTAGTCTTAATCAAATTTGTCTTACAATCAGTTCCCTATACCTTTTCTCTTTTCTTGCAGCAACAAAGATTGTTGTTAAGAAAATCAAGAAACTATAATGAAATTTTCTATGGGGAAGCGATTGTTCTCACCAAAAATGGGCCCTTGTTCATTGGGAAGAAGTTTGTAAAGGTTTGGGGCTTCATGACCACACCATGATTAATAGAATTATGGGATCCAAGATTTGGTGGAGATGTATTAATCACAATCAAGAACCTTGAGGGATATACTGGTAAAATCAAAAGCTCATACATGACCATTGTTTCTGGGAAATTAAAAATGGAGGAATTGCACTCTTTAGAGAGGACTCTTGGCAACATGAACCCAAGTTAGAACATCAATTCCAAGACCAACACTACCATGAGTCTCTCACCGACTATAATTTCTATGAGTTTCAACATTTTTGGACCCACAGAATGAAAAAAGAGGAATGGAGGCATTGGCTTCCAATATTACAATGGCCTGTTTTCCCTCATCCATTCAAAATGTAGGAACTATGACATGTATTGAAAAATAGGAAAATCAAATTCTTAAAGGATAAGGATCGAATTCGCTGGGGATATAAACCCATTATAATATTTACCATCAAGGAGGGTTACGAAATTTCATCTGGACTCAAAGATCAACTGAAATATCCTCTTTGGAAAAATATTTGGACGATGAATTATTGGCCCAAAATATCCACGTTCTTATGGATTTTGGTACACAACATAACTCTCAATTGGGAAAATCTCATCAAACAAGGTTTTGTGGGGCCATCGTGGTTTCATATTTTCTATCTACACCCAGAATCGATAGAAAACCTATTCAATTATTGTCTGTTCATTTTAGAAATGTGGGACAAAGGAGACATCCTCTTTCAAATATCAAATTGAAACTAAACCAATATAATGGAAAATTTGATCAACTGGAGTGTTTCCCCCTTTACCAGTCCCATGCTCAATCAAATATGACATATTTTCCTAGCCTTCTTACTATTGGAGACCTAGAAAGAAGAAAATCATCGTATTTTTAGGGACAATTCTTGAGCTATGGATTCAACTTGGCAACAAGTCAAGCTTCATATACATGAATCTCTTCAAATCCAACATTGGAATGCTTCCGATCTCTAATTCAACAATTAGGAAAATATTATTTTTCAATCTTGGAATATATTTCTTCAATTCCTGGGTAGTTTTATTATCCCCTGATAGGCTTCAGTATCAATCCCCTCCACCAGGGCTCTACCCTCGAATGATTTCATCTAAATCAATTTCGACAGAGCCTCCAAGAACAACCCTGTGAAAGCAAGTTATGGCCGATTTTTTTGAAATAATACAAGAAATATTATCATAATTTATGTAGGGTATCTTGGAATGAGTATAAATAACATAAAATAATTATGGGCCTTCTTTCAATACCCATGAATCATGGTGTGCCAAGGATATCAAAATATTACCATTGAAGGAAATTCTTAAATTCTAAAAAAAAAAATAATCAATCTAAAAAATGGCAGTCTTCTGATGAAATTGGCTTCAGTTTGGAGATTAGAAGATGGTATTTATTCTCTATATGAAACAATAAATCAAATCCAAGCCCTTATCCCACATCATTCTCAAAGAATGACCAACAAAGTGGTTGACTTCCTAGCCAATGTGGGTTTCTCATTAGGAGACAAAGTCATTGATGACCTAATAGATAATTTGCAAGGGGGAAACTTCATTAAGAAATGTTAGCATATTGCTACGCTAGATCTCCCCAAAGCCACCTGATGCCCATGAAGACTACTAATTGATGATAGTATTGTCAACAAATGCATGGAACATGAGATGTACTCCTCCCATGATCCTCTTAATGGCCTGGAATGATGGTGGTAAAATGCATTTCAAGAGTCATATGCTCAGTGGAAGGCAAGGTTTAATGATTGTTCAATAGTACAAGATCATGACTGTTAGCACCAGAAGTCACCCCTGGATTGCGGAAGAGGTAAGCTTGATACCCATCAGAATTTTATGTCACAATAAATAAATTTAAGGGTGGTCTAATGGACACAGTCTCGGGATTATAATGCTTTAACTCATAAAAACTAGGCTAGCATGCATAGGAAGATGAGGCATTGGTATAAATTCAGTCTATAAGTTGTAATAAAGGTGAGTATGGGGAAGATATTTAAGAGAGTGAAGAGGTATGCTATGGACATCCAGTCTTCCAGCAGCCTATAGAGGAAAAACTCAGAAGACAAGATCCTCTCGGTTCAGATTTTTAAGGAACTGAATGAAATTTTCATTGAAATGAATTTAAACATACATCAAAATTCAATAACAACAACCTGACTGGATCATCCATTCCCGATTCATTCAACGTTGGAGGGAAAAGACAACACAAAAACTGATTAAAACTGGTCGCGATGTCACTGTGATCAAACCTACATCACAAAAACATAACTAACCTCGAATGGATCCTCCATGCTCGAGTGTTATAACACAACTGTTTACAGGGATATGAAAAGAAGATGACTTACATTAAACAAGAAGTCTCAAATACAGATACATATCCAGAAAACTAGAATCTTCATCAAAACTTTACAATACGGGAGCTTTTCTCTACCATCGACCCTAACAAAATATCAAAGTTGAGTATTTATACTGATATAAAATTACTCCCTTCATAAACACACTTTGGTCATTTCATTCAAGGCTTGGCGTCTTCTTCTTCTTCTGTCAGGTTGCACTTGCATTCTTTTGTCAAACGCAAGATTAGATCGGTATGGGATTTACAAGAAAATCCATGACAGGAAACTTACGGCTGACAATTTTCCCTTCACGGCCGACTCTTCCATGCTTTCCATTTATGTGGTGAAACGAGGTTTCAACCACCTTCCCCATTTTCATTAACTACCTGCATCGATCTCGGGAAGGATTCTGACATCCATGGATGTTTGAGGTGGTGCCAACTCTCCCAAATTTATCTTGGAGCCTTGAAATTATGCAGATCTTCTACTGAGATCAAGAGGGGTCCTTCGATATTTTTCAAGGATCCATTTCCTTGCCCCACACGACCATGGGTTGTGACCTCGTGCTTATCCCAAATGAGATTTCGATATTTTTCTCTTCAGAAGTTTTCACTCCCCTTGACTTCCAACATCGCGATGCTTGAAATCACGAAACTTCCTTTGAGATCGACGATTGATATTTCTTCAAAATGGATGGACATGATCCTTTACTTGACAACATGAAATTCCATCTATGTGATGAGCATTGGCCCCTCTTTCTTGACCTACTTCCCATGTGATCAAGTGTTGAGACCATGGGCCCAATTTTCGGGAGTTCAACGATTTCACGTTTCGTGGGTCTCGTGCCATGTTCCACTTTTGAAACATGATCCATGAAATTGTGATACTGTTGATCTAGCTCCACACATCCCTTAATTTGGACGGCCTAGATTGAAACGATTGTCTTTTTGGGTATCATGATTTCAGGCTATGGATGCACCTTTTCGACAAGAATCCTAAACTCCCGATTCGCAACCCCTCAATTTTTGTCGATGTCAGATCAACGGCCCTTGGCTCTTCATGATTAGATGGACCAAATATTCCATTTTGTGAATTGGGATTTTGTGATCCTTGTTGAACAATTTTATAACATTTGAACTCCTGATTCTTGTGCCTACTTGATTTGAGTCCATATTAGACCTCTCTGAGTATTGCGGCCTGTGACAATGAAGACTTGGACGACATGGATGGAGAACGTAAGGATTAATAATAGAGGCCAAGGGAGTGATCTTTCAAAATAGAAAGGGCAAGTAGAAAATGGATCCGTCGGCTACAAAGGGGGGAAAATAAAGACATGGCCGACAAAAATAGTGAAAATGGGGCAAGGGTACAAACTCGGGTAAATCAACACATGCCTATGGGTCTTGACAACTTCATGTGATAACATTTGGCTCCATAGGGGATGTCATTCTCCCTGTGAGATGCCAAGAACAATTAGTTACAGTTTCTTAATTGTTGGGTTATGGAATCTAACAATCATAAAAAGATAAAAATTAAAATTAAAATTAAAATAGGAACGATATTTACAATGGTGGGACGTTGATTGTAGATTTAAAAAGAAAAAATTTTCAGGAAGTGGCCATTTATAGGGCCACCAAAAACTTCATTACCCTCCAAGTTTTGAAACCTGTAAGTGTTATTTGAGAACGCCTCAGAAATATTGAAGGGGTCGATCCACAAGGCCTCAAATTTGGTATTCCTACCTTTTTCCTGCTTGGGTGTGTCCCATTTAAGTACTAGATCTCCCAACAGAAAATCCTCTGTTCTCACCTTCCTTTCAAAATCCTTCTTGATCTTTTGTTGATGCTCATGTTCTCTGTCCAGGATTTTCTCTCTTTCCTGATGCACTTCAACCAGTTGTTTGATTCTTTTAATCATATCATTAGGCTCATCTTGGTGATATTGAAATAATTTCTCCACAAGCAAGGCCAGCTGAGAGGGAAAAATTGCTTCAGTTTCATATACGATATGGAATGGAGAGACGTTGAGAGATCTTTTCATTGTCACTCTATCATCCCATGGATAAAACCTGAGCTTTGAATCCCACACTTTCTTGTTATCCTCTAACATTATTTTAATGATCTTGATGAGGATTTTGTTATAGGACTCTGTCAGTCCATTGCCTTGGGGGTAGTATGGGGTAGAGTGAATCAACTTGATTCCATTCTTCTCACAGAATTGGATTAATGGTTCATCTTTAAAATATGTCACGTTATCTGTGATGATTCTACTCGGACAGCCAAATCTTGTTATGATATCCTCCAGGAAACCGATGATCACCCTGTGAGAAGCAATCCTTGTGGGAATAGCTTATATCCACTTGGTAAAGTAATTAGTGGAAGTCAAGATCCATCTGTGTTGATCACTGGATGAAAGATGAATTTCCCCAATGAAATCTAGGCCCCACTACTGGAAGGGCCCTGAAGCAGCCACATGTTTCAATGGCAGGGACTTTAGCTGCTGCTTTTCGGAGAATATTTGACATTTAATGTGGGCTTTGAATTTTTTGCAAACATCAATGAACATAGTAGGCCAGAAATATCCAGCCCTAAGAATTTTGTATGTCATCTTTCTCTAGAAGTGATGTCCTCCACACAAACTATCGTGAAAGTTAGACATAATATTTTGTGCTTCGTGTGGGTCTAAACATCTCAAAATCACCCTTGGGGGGTCTTTCCAATATAAGATTTGATCAACAAGGCAGTATTTAATTGCTTTGAGATTTAAATTTCTAGCCTTGTTCCTTTGTATTCCATTGGGAGGCTGCAATTTCTATAGAAAATATATGACATCTTTGTACCAAGGACATCTTGTTAGTGGGGGGTCTACCTAAGCATTTGTATCAGAGAGCTCAATGTGTTGACTTTCTGAGTAATTATTAACGAAATTTACCCCCAAATATTTGCAATTAGATTCAACCAACAACCTGGATAAAACTTGACCTTTGATCAATTTGGTGGGCTTGATCTCTAAATCAAAAAAAAATAAAAATTGGCAATCCATCTGCTCCTCCTCCCATCTATGTCTGGTTGAATGAGAATTTCCTTAGCGACAACTGAAGGGATGTATGCAAATACTTTTGATTGTAGGACATAGACTCTGAAATATTTGAGAGCTTTAACCAAAGCATAGGCATGCTTCTCCATTATCTCATATTTCATCTCAACATCTCTCAATTCCTAACTGAAAAAGGAAATGGGTTGCTCCAACACTTTAGAATTTTTCTGCAACAGAACAACCGCTACTATCAAATGAAGAAAATGAAAAAATGAGGAAATCCTTTGAGTAATCAGGAATGATAAGCACAGGTGCTTCAGTCAAGGATTTCTTTATTTGATCAAAGAAATTTTGAGACTCGACAATCCATTTGACTTTGTTTTGTTTCCTCAACATGGTTGTTATAAGCTTTACCATCTCAACAAAGTTGGAAACAAACCTCCTCAGAAAATTAATTTTTCCCAAGAAAGACTGGAATTATTTCCTGGATCTCAGGAGTGACAAGGCTTGGATTGCTTCAACTCGACTAAGATCAATCTCGACTCCTTCAGCTAATACTATGTGGCCCAACAATTTTCCCTCCTTCATGACAAACGGAGACTTCTTGGGATTTAAGGAGATACCAAATTTCCTGCATTTCAGGAAAAACATTTTTAAATTCTCACGATGCTCTCTATCTGATCTGTAGAAGACTGTAATGTCATCCAAATAGATGACCAGAAACTTGTCCTTTTCTCCAATGAAAGTGATATCCATGGCTCTCTGAAAGGTCGCCCCCGCGTTCATCAATCCAAAGGACATTTTGGCATACATGAATGTACCCCAAGGATTGGTGAAGGTTTTTTTTTCTCTATCCTCAGGTAGGACCAAGATCTTATTGTATCCCAAAAAACCCATCAATCATGGATATCCTTGATGCGCTAGTTACCTTTTGTAATATGTACTCCATTTTTGACAAGGGGTAATTGTCTTTCTTTGATCTCTTGTTCAGGTTCCTGAAATCGACACAAAGTATGATTTCCCCACTCTTGTTTCTCAGTGGGGCCAGGTTGGCCACCCACTCAGAATATCTCAAAGGGACAATGATTTGGGTGTCCAACAACTTCTTTACCTCCCTTTCCATAATAGGCAGAAGCATAGGATTTATCTATCTTAATTTTTTCCTAAATGGTTTGGCCTCTTCCTTCAGTGGAATCTTATGCTCAATGAAAGTCGTGCCATATGTTCTGAGGTCTTCATAGGTCTAGGAGAAAACATCAGCAAATTCCTTTAATAACTCATCGTACTCGACCCTTTGTTTCCTTGACAAGTTGTTTGACAACTTGACATACTTAGGGTCTTTCTTTGTGCCAATATTGCATTTGGCTATGTCAACATCATCAATTGACCTCTATGATTTCACTTCCACATCATTATTGTCAAATATCCTTTCCAAAGGGACTAGTCCCTTCGGAATGTGATTTCTCGAAAACTGCACAATATGATGATTAGTGATTTTCTTTAAAAATACATCATCATGTGAGTTACTTTAAGAATCATAATCTTGTTCTATGTGTAATGCAGAAAATTTGTTAATAGCTTCCAGGAACCTCTTGATATCAAGATCATCCTAAAATATCTTCCAATGCTTGATATTGTCAGGTATGGAGGGTCTGTATTTTACTTCTATATCATATCTGAGATTGGGTGGTAGAGGGACTCTGAAATTCCTTACTGAAACAACCAAAGAGTCATCCATGAAATTATCTTCTCTCGGAATAAATAAAATGTTGAAAGATGAGAAAAAACTATCAATCAGATCCCACACTTCATTTCTCTATGATCTCAGCCGAGGGTGTTTGGCATGATAAATATTCTTGATCTACTGGACAATTAACTCAACATCCCCAAACACTAATATCTCTTCAATTCCCATGCCTTTTGTAGCCTTCAAACCCAAAATAAGAGCTTCATATTCTGCCACATTATTGGTAGCTTCAAATTCTAACTTGAATGATAGAGATAAAAATTATTGAACATGAGAAATAAGGACCACTCCAGCTCCAACACCTTCTCTAGAAGAGGCTCTGTCGAAGAACATTTTCCACACAGAGGAAATCTGGGGAGAATCTTCACATAGGGTAAGGGTTTGCTTTCTGATTTCAAGAGGAGGTTCAAGGGAATCGATGAACTGCAATAAGCTCGATCCAAAATTAATTTCAAGTGAAAATATAGGATGGTTGGTGGGATCTGCGTCATCACTAATAATGTAGGCCAACTGAGATTCTCTATATAGTCTTTTATGCTCCCCACCAAACATTGGAATAGTGGCATATGTGAGGTCCATTTGCAAGGTTCCCCCAAGTCTCTTTATCGAAGATCTCGATAACAACATGCCAAACTTGGGGGGAACATCAGCTACCATAATATCCATCACCACACTTTTCATGGGCAGCTAAAACAAGGTCATGACTAGATATTTGATGATCCGAAGACATGACACTTTCCTTAAATCGAAGGAATACAATTCATGGTATGATTTTGTGATTTATAGTCCAAGTTCTTCCATGATAGTTCCAGGCATGAGATTATGAAAATCTCCTGAATCCATCAAATAGTTATGAAACAACTTGTTATGTATGTTCAGTGAAGTATAGAAGGGAGGGGATGAATCATCCTTGTCTTCTACCATAGGACCTGAGATGACTACCAACTTTTCATATTGCAAATTGATTGAGTCGGAGGGATGAGATGAGGGCTTAGAATTCAATAGCTTAGATAGGATCCTTTTGAAATCTTCATTCTTGACCATCTCGGAGAGGGGTACATGGATCCTAATTTTCTGGATTTCATGCTCAAATTTAAAAGGGGATCTGATCTTTGGAATTTATTTTGCATCTAGAATAGGAGTTTTGACCACTGGAGAGGGGTTCTGCACTTTCTTACCTTTGTTGTTGTTTGCCACATCTTTAGCAGGCTTCTCTTCTATGATAGGATGCTCAGAAACATTAGGCATTCCTTCTTTCTTCTTGGACTTGAGATTATATCTATTTTGGTTGTTGCTGGCCTTATTCCCCTTGCTCATCTCGTTTAATTGAATGTCCATAAGAGACTCCTTGTATGTTTATTAAGTTAAGTGAGAAGAATAAGATGAGTCTTCAAGACAGTGAATTTATTGGTCTAGGTCCTCTTCCTCTTTGCCATCATATGTGACAAGGTTGTTCTGAAGAGGGTTTTGGATTTTTTTATCATCCCTGTCTCTGTACTGAGGCTCTCTTTGTATTATCTGAGGAGCATTGTTATTCAGCCTCCTGAAGTTGCCTCTGTTATCAACATTTTGAGCATTTTTGTATGTCTTCTTTCCCTCCAATTCCAACCTTTCCATTCTAGATGAAAGTGATTTTAGTAACTTGGTTATTTCATCCATTTGAGGGGGGAGGGCAGAGGAAATGGAGGTTTAGGATTCATATCTTCCCCTTCCTTTTATTCTATCATCCTTATTCATGAGTCATTCAACTGCCAATATGTTAGACTCTACTTCCAAGGCTGCATCTTGCATATGATCCAAGGAGGTAGATCTTCTTTCTCTTAAAAGTAGGCATAAATCAGGGTCAAAAGCACTAACATAATTAATTTTGGCAGAATATTTCGTAGGCTTTATCTTAGCAGGGATCTTATTGTACATTTTGTTGAATCTTTTGGAGAAGTCAAAGATAGACTCTCCCTCTTTTCTCTTTAGGGACCCAAACTTTGTAATATAATACATGAAGTCTTTTTTGTCCCCACATTGTCTCGGGATGACATGATCTAAAGCCTTAATCCCATCAATGGATCCAAGGGTCAAGGCCCTGAACCACTTTCTGGCTTCTCCATCGAGACTATGGACAAAAGTCCTCATCCACACATCTTCATCAACTATGACACAATTATCACCATAACTATAGAATGTTGCAAGGTTCTCCTCTACAGTGATATCTCCCTCTCCTATAAACTTAGGCAGTTGCTTCAAGTATCCACCAACTGGTAGGGCATTAATAGGTTGAGGCTGAATGAGAAGGGTATATCTAGCAGCTACTATGGTGTCCATTCCATTTCTAGGGGGATTAGAACCCGCCATTGGGATGTGAACTGGAGGAGAACTAGGTGAGGATGGAGTTCGAGCAAGGGAGATGGGAGGTGTTTTTTTGGGTACAAAAAAGAACAACGGAGGACTCGGGGGAGAGGAGGTTCCCCTCTCCATAAATGAAACAACATTAATAGGAGGGGGATTAGTGAATCTCGGAGAGGGGAAATCAACAAGAAAACTCCCAAAATTTAAACTTCTAGAAACTCCAACAGAGGTTGTAACAGGAAAATGAGAAATAACTATTGGAGTTTCTAGAGGACGATGGTGAAAATTATCAGTAATACCTGGTTCAGCAACTGAAGTATCTTTTTGAAGGGTATTTCTCTTTCTGATAATTTTCTTTGGGTCAGTTTCAGGTGTTGTTAAAGGAAGTTGTGGAGTAGACCTCATGTGTCTTCCTCTGGAAGCCACAACTGAAACAATGGAGTCACCTTAATGGATTCATCACAGTGGAGTCGCTAGGTGCACAGTTGCAATATTTTATGTACTAAGCTCTGATGCACCTTCAAATCTAGTAATCTTTGTCGTTCAATTCTATGGAAAATATTCAATTTTTCCCTGACAACGACACTATAAATGTTAGCACCAGAAGTCACCCCTGGATTGCGATAGAGGCAAGCCTGATACCCATCATAATTTTATGTCACAATAAATAAATTTAAGGGTGGTTTGATGGATGTAGTCTTGGGATTATAGCACTTTAACTCAGAAAAGTTGGGTTGACATTCATAGGCAGATGAGGTCTTGGTCTAACTTCAGTCAGTAAGTTGTACTAAATTTGAGTAGGGGGAAGAGATTTAAAAGAGTGAAGAGTTCATCTATGGAAATCCAGTATTCCAACAACCTAAAGAGGAAAAAATTAGAAGACAAGATCCTCTTGGTTCATAGTTTTAAGGAACTGAATCAAATTATCACTGAACTAAAATCAAACATACATCACCATTCAATAACAACAACCATACTGGATCATCCATTCCCGAGTCATTCAACGTTGGAGGGAAAAGACAATGCAAAAACTGATTAAAATGTGTCATGATGTCACTGTGATCAAACCTACATCACAAAAACATAACTACCCTCGATTGGATCCTCCATGCCCGAGTGTTATAACACAACTATTTACAGGGATATCAAAAGAAACCGACTTACATTAAACAAGAAGTATCAAATCTAGATACATAGCCAGAAAACTAGAAGCTTCAGCAAAACTTTACAATATGGGATATTTTCTCTACCATCGACCCTATTAGTCTCTAGTTTTTCTTTTGATATAGTGAGAAATCCTAATCCTAAACCCCTCCTACCTGCACTTCATTATTTGTTTCCATTTGATTTAAATAATTTCTTTCAGTATTGTTATGGTTCGCATTTTATCTTTTTTGGATAATTTCTTTAAGTTTGGAGTTTCAAAACATGGTTTTGAATGATGTGTCACTTCATATGCCTGTTTGAAATTTACAAATTCAAATTATGCTAAGCCATTAAAAGCGCTACTGGAATACCATTATTCTCGTAACGCAAATATAATCATGCCTTAATATGCGCCCGCCACCCAGATTCCCTTATAATTACCCAGATCGAGGACTAAGAGTTCACATGTGTCCCACGATGGATCTTGAATCATTTGATGATTCAAAACTTTACAGGATCGGACTGCTCTATACCCGCAAAGGACTCTTTTCAAACCGTTTCATTCCCAAATATTATCATTTGAAATAGTCACTCATTGTAATGATTTTGCTGAATTTTAAGCACAAATGTTTTCTCAGGAGAACGATTATATATTAATCGATTGCAAGTAGCATATTCAGAATCCGAGCAGTGACAGTTGTAGAAATTTGTTTCGGTGGCACCTAAGGGGAGTGGAAAAGTGGTCATATTAGAACCTGAGGGTGTTGAACTCCTTGAACCTTATCCTCAGATGGCTCAAAGGTTCAGAGACGTTGGTTGGTTTGAATTCCTTAACACTTTCTAAGGTCACAATGAGCATGTCTCTATGGATTTTTCACTAAAATTTGATGGTTATGAAGTGGAGATCGAGAACTTGTTGATGCTGGTGACAGAACAAACAATTGCCAAAGCTTGCATATTGGTGGTTGGAGGAGAACGATGGTGGAAGAAGGAGCATGTGGTTACGAAATTTGTTAATCAATTCTTTCTTCCAGATAAGAAAAATCGAAATTGGTGAAAGGGAGTTCCTCACAGCTGGATCAGACCAGACTGGCACACCGCTCTGATCGTTATCCACAGGTATATCACCTGCGAAGGTAGATTCTCACTAATCTATATCAACCACATTAGGTTATTAATGCATCTAAATGGCAATTATCCTTTAAATCCACCTTACTTTCTACTCAAAAGCTTGACAAAGATGTCAAAAAGTGTGCAGTCACTCTCCTCCAATGCAAAGAGTAGCATGTTTCATCAAGTCTTAATTAAGACTTTAGTTGTGTCTTCTTTGAGAGAAATATAGAAACCCTGGAGCTGGCTCATGCAATGTTTAAAACCTAGCCCACAATCCAGCAAATAGAAGAAAGGAAAAAATAATGTCACATAAAAACAAAATATTTCAATTGATGAAACCCCTATCAAACAAGAAATTCCTGTTGTCAGGGTGACGAGGAATAGCAGAGGTAAAAGACCGAAGTTGGATCTAGAAATCGAAATGTTTTATGAGGAAGATGTTAAAGGGGAAGAAGATTCAGATGAATATTTTGATATTCAAACTACAACCAAGCATGAACTACCATCCACCAGTAAAAGGGGCATTGCATTAAAAAGGACAAAGAATAAAGGTGTTCCTATGTCTCAAAACCATAGAAGGAATTCTAATAGGGTTACCAACAAATACAGATTGAAGTCCAAATCCATGTTCAATCCCTCAATCAAAGAAGAAAATGTCATATTTATAGAAGATCACTCTGAAGATGTTGAAGCAGGTACTAGGAAAAAAGCAAAAAGACCTCCATTGCATAAGAAACCAACAAAAAGAGGTAAACAGATTGTTTCATCATCTACAAGACCTATCACAAGAGCTACAACTAGATTGGAAGAAGCTAAAGAAATTGCTAAAGGTATCAGTGAGATCCCCAAAAATAAAAAGGGTTACCTTATAGATTCAGATCACATATCAGATATGCCAGAAGCCATGGATTCAACAAGTTCTGATGAGGAACACACCTCATAATTGGTTTCTAAATACCAAGTTAAATTGAGAGAACCCAAGGTTTCCATAAATTTGAATGAGCTTGCACCTTTTGAAGAGTTCCCCGAATTCAAGGTCAAAGTCATAACTGATAGAGAAAAGATCAAGGAACTCCAAAAGACAATGAGACAGTTGAAAAGATAAAATACTCATATAGAACAATGGAGTGCTCGTCAGCGAGAAAGAATTCAAGGTTTCAAGAAGAAGAAAAAAGAGCAAAGGGCATTGCTCAAAGAAATCAGAGAAATCAAATTTAGACTCTATTGGCATAATGTCATGCTTACCACAAAGCTCAAGCAGAAAACTGCCAAATCTACGGCTGTTATCATACAATAAAAGTTTCACGATGAATGTTACAATCATAATTTTGATTTTTTCCAGGAAATATGGTAGTGTCTACTCGCTTTGGCCTGTGAAATACAAAGACCTTGAAATGTATGACTAGATCAAACTAATACTTGTTTTGTAGAATCGAATGTAATGTTGGCAAGATCATATGATATTAAGTTGTTGAGCAATGATTTTTTTTTGGAATGTAAACACTCTTTTTGAGATAACCCCCCTAATAGATATATTCTATCTAGATCTAGTCATTAAGAACATTCTAAAAAATAGGATCAGGGGTTTTGTGGATAGTTTAAATAGGCAGAGGAAAGACTCTGTTCAAGTAGAAAATTTGGATATCCAAAAGACTTATGTTGAAACTCCCTATAAGGCATTACTATTCTATTTGACACTTAATAGAAAAGGCATATGTATGGTTAGACACTCTTTTCTACTTTGTTTTCTTTCTTCATGCTTGAATTCATTATTCAGATTGCAACACATTTGTCTCTTGATTGTTAATTAATACAATGAATAATTTGTTGTGGAAGTTATTTTCAAGTTTTGATTTCAAGTTGATGGTCTTGTTTCTTTATGATATACTGAGACAAGAATTTATGTGAAGTTGACAAATTAAAATCTTCATTTTCTCTTTTTCATATTGGTCTAATATATCTATGTGACTACCTTTTAACCAATTAATGGGATATACTTTGTTCTGATTTGGATTTTCATGTTATGTCATACCCTTGAGCCAGTTTTCAACCACCTTACTCAAAAAACCAAATAATAAAAATCCTTTAAAACACTTTACAATAAACTGATGATGCCTTGGATTTCCCTCTCATAGTCAAAGTGCAACTTTAGGGACTAACATATTTTGGCGCCATTTCCGGGGATCAAGAAATGAAGATATCTTCCCTAGGTAAACGACAAGAACAGATTCAAATCTTTATGGTGAACAAGACTTTGGACATTATTTAAGATTGTGATTTTTCACCTGGCGACTCCTCTATGGTAATTATGGCTCCTAAAAGAGAAGGTAAAGGACCTAAAACTCCTCTAACTTCTTCATCATCTACTAAGATACCAGTAACCAAAAAAAATCCAGATCCTGATCCTGTTGCAGTAGTTCCAGACCCTGAAAAGATACTAAGAAAAACTAAGGTTGTTTCTAGGCAACCTTCTCTCAAAGGGAAAATTGTCTTCAGTAAACTTTCAAGGACAGTCCTCTGAAATCACCAAAACCCAAGTAGATGAGGAGGTAATTTCTGAAGGAGAAGTCAAACATGTTGTTGAGCCTGCTACAGTTTCTTTCCCTTCAACTATCTCAGAATTAAATTTAGAACAGTGGAAGCTACTTACTGAACTCATTAAACATGAATATTCAATCATCCTACCTATGAATGAAACTTTGATAGGTCACAACATAGATATTAAGAGTGAACCAGAAACACCCTTGTCATATCTTGGATCTCTCTCATCTGAATATTTTAAATCACATTATTTTTCTTTTGAAAATCCTCTGTTTTTTGGCCCTTCATCAGATCATAGTCCAAAAGAAAAATCCTTATCTGCTAAAGATCAAGATTCAGTGATAGTACAATTAATTTTTCATACACAAAGGACCATTTCACCTCCAACATCACCAATATTTCTTACTCCCAGAACCCAAACACTAAAGCTAACAAATATGGTTGCAGACAGAATGGATAAAATTGTTGCAACAAGGTATGCCCCTTTGATTCTTCCACAAGTCTTGTTTGTATTTCCACCAAATGATTATATGAGATACTTTCCTAGATTCAATGGATATGGGGTAGTTAATGCTAAAGAGAATTTGAGTTTATTCTATAGTTTTGCAGATAATTTCAATGTAAAGCATGCAGATGTGTGGATGAGATTATTCATGCAGAGTCTAAATGGCGAAGCAAGAAAGTGTCTCAGGAGTTTGCCACCTAATTCAATTGCCGATATTGTGGCCTTGGATGATGCCTTTCTTAAACACTAGGGAGACAAGAAAGACTTTTTATATTATATCACTGAATTTGGTGCTTTAAAAAGGAAACAAGGTGAATCAATACCTAATTTTACCAAAATATTCAACCAGATGTATGGTAAAATTCCAGATGAAATTAAACCTTCAGAGACATTAGCTAAAATCACTTTTGCCAATGATTTTGATATTGAATTTTCCTTGTTGCTTAGAGAGAGAAGGGATGCTTCCCTCAACCTGATGAAAGATGATTCTATTGAGGTAGAATCAATCATATTAACAACAAACCAATTGAAGTCTAGGAGTGATAGAGATAGGAAAAAGAAAAAAAAGAGATGCCTTCATCTTCTAATAAAACATCTAATTCTAAGATGGATGAAATGGCTAAGATGCTGAAAAATCTAACAGATGATATGGCAAGGTTAAAGATGGAACAAAAACAACCTAGTAGATCTTCACAGGAGGCTGGATATAGAAATCATAATCAGTTCAGGAGGACAAATAATGCACCTCAAATCTTACCAAGGGAAAGAAAAAATCAAGATGATCAAAAGGTTTTACCTCTTTTTCAGAATAATGTAGTATATGAGGAAGAGGATGAATATGAAATAGAAGAAGACCCTACAATTCATCAAAATGATTCTAAATCATCTCCTATTCATTTGACACAACATGATTATAAAGATGCCTTGATTTCAAATCAGTTTGAGGAAGGAGATGCAGATGAGATTGTCCAAAAAGAACCATTACAGAAAGTCCTAATATTTAGGATGATCAACCATTGGAGCACCCTACCAAGGTTACCATTGTAGATATAAAGGAACCATGAAAGAGTGTTTCTTCTTTCAGTATAGAACATGAAATCAACAAAATCAAGATGTCAGTGCCATTGTTAGATCTCATGAAAACAAAATCCTTTAGAAATATTGTCCTCAAGGCTCTACAGTCTCCAGCTCAAGTTACCTTTTCAAATACAGTAAATATAGAAGATGAAAACCCTGTTGTAACTATTGGACCTCACATTGAAGACATAATTGATGCCTCTCCCCCATTCTACATTTCATTAAATGACCATGACAAGATACTGCACAACTACCTAATGGATTTTGGTGCCTCGCATAATTTTATGCCTAAGGTGGTGATGGAAGAATTAGGGTTGGATATTACTAGACCATACCATGATCTATATTCTTTTGACTCTAAGAAAGTCAAATTCCTTGGAGTTATGAAAGATGTGGTTGTCACTCTTTCCCAATTACCTATGAAAAGTGTGGTACTAGATGTTATTGTGGTTGACATACCACCAAAATTTGGAATTCTTCTTTCAAGATCTTGGGCCAAGAAGGTAGGTGGTACTTTATAGATGGATCTTAGTTATGCAACCATACCTGTTTTTGGTGGGGAACATAGACAATTATACAAAGAAGTGGGACTAGATTATCTGGTAAGTGATCATGAAAACCCCACTAATCATCCTATATATGTTATATAAGATGATCTTGGTTCTTCTATTTTTCATATGAGTGATGAGATGGCAGAAGTATTAGTTAGGAAGACAACAACTACAGTTGAGGACAATGAAAATAATTATGTTCGGAAAATGTATTTTGATGGAGCCTGTTCTAGAGTAGGTTCTGGGTCTAGGATTGTCTTCATCTTCCCTACCAAGGAGGTTATTCCTATGTCATATAAACTTGAATTTGACACCACCAATAACATCAGTGAGTATGAAGCTTTGTTGTTAGGTATGAAAGATACTAAAGATATGGGTATAGATAAGCTTTTTGTCTTTGGAGATTCATAACTAATTATTCACCACATCAAAAATATATATCAAACCAAACAACAAAGGTTGAAACAATATAGAAATGAGGTGTGAGATTATGTGGATAATTTCTTTTTGGCATTCAGTATTACTTTTGTGCATAGAAATTTAAATCAATAGGATGACTCTTTGGCACTTGCGGCTAGCGATTTTAAAACTCCAATGTTTCCTAATATGAAGTTTGAAGTTGAGGTTAGACACAGACCCTCAATACTAGACAATATAAAACATTGGCAGGTCTTTAAAGATGATGAGGAAATTCAAATATTCTTGAAAACTATTGAAGAGTTTTATAACATTTCAATAGATCAAGATGATGAAAATGGTGAAGCAGAAATACATGTTGCAGAGGTCCTTCGAGATACTGTTGTTGGGCACAAAATCATTGAACTGAAGACAAACCATATTCCTAAAGGTTTGGTTCCACTAGAGAGGTTGTTCGATCACAATGATGTTTCCAGGAAGGTTGTTATCCAAACAGAAGAAATGGATGTAGTGGACTGCGACATCAGTCTTGATACAAATCCCAGGTTGGTCAAAATATCTAAGAAACTGTCACAGAAACAGAGAAGAACATGTGTTGATGTAATGAAGCATTATTCAGATATATTTTCCTGGTCTTATGAATATTTGAAAGTGTTTGATATAGAGATCATACAACAAAAAATTCCTCTGAAAACTGGGTCTAAACCTATTAAGAAAAAATATAGGCAATTTAATCCTATATTGTTACCCATAATAGAAAAGTAGTTGAAATGACTATTAGAAGCCAAAATCATAGTGTCGCTGAGATACAGTGAATGAGTGGCCAACCTTGTGCCTATCAGGAAGAAGAACAGAGAGATAAGGCTCTATGTGGACTTTAGGAATTTGAGCAGGTGCTCCTTGAAAGACAATTATCCATTACCAAAAATGGATCATATCTTATAGAGAGTTGTTGGTACGAAGAGGATCTCTTTGCTTGATGGATACTGAGGGTATAATCAAATATCAGTAGTGGAGGAAGATAAAAAGAAAAAAAAAATTACCACTCCATGGGGCACTTTTATGTACGAAAAGATTCCCTTTGGACTGATGAATGCAAGAGCCACATTTCAAAGGGATATGGATATTTCTTTTATTGGTGAAAAAGACAGGTTTGTGGCTATTTATCTCTACGATATCACTATATTTTCAGCATCTGATGAAGAACATTCACAACACTTGAAGCAAAATTTTGAGAAATGCAGAAGGTATGGCATATCACTTAATCCTAAAAAATCACACTTTTCCATCGAGGAAGGAAAGATTTTAGGACATATTGTTTCCTCTGAAGGTATTAAAATAGATACAGAAAGATTCAAGGCTATCCAACAAATAGATATTCTGAGAAACACGAAGTGTATTTAGTCCTTCACTGGTAAAATAAATTTTTTGAGGAGGTTTATACCTAATTTTGCAGAGATTATCAAATACATCACTGACATGTTGAAAAAGGATGTAGAAATTAAGTGGATACCTGAAGCTAAAGAATATTTTGAAAGAATTAAGCAGGCTCTTGTTCAAGCCCTTGTTCTCATTAGTCCAGATTATTCCAAAGGATTCATGATTTTCTCATTTGCATCAGAAAACACCATAGTTGTTGTCCTCCTGCAAAGAAATGAACAACCTATCTCCTTCTTTAGAAAAACCCTCAGAGAATCTGAATTGAAGTATGACATAATGGAGAAACAAGCTTATGCCCTGGTAAAGGACATGAAGTCCTTTAGAGTATATATCCTTCAATCTGAGATCACATCTTATGTCCCAAGCAGTGCAGTCATAGAAATATTTTTCCAGCCTGACTATGAAAGAAAGAGAGGGAAATGGATAACAAAAATCTTGGAGTATGATCTCACCATAAATCCTAATCAGTTGATAAAAGGTTAAGGCCTTGCCAAATTAATGACAGAATCTAATTTCAAAGCAATTGGTTTGTACCATCTTTCAGACATGACACAAGATTCTTCTTTCCAGATTGAAGAAACAAATTCACAGGTAAACATCAAGTATGTTTCTTCACCATGGTACAAAGATATCGTAATTTTTTCTGCTGAATTTTCAATATCCCCCAGAGTTGGATAAATAAAAAATTAGATCATTAAAGTTAAGAGCAGTGAAGTATTGCATTATTAATCAGATATTATTCTGGAAAGATCCTAATGGTTTCTTGTTGAGGCGTGTTGATGAAAAAGAAGATGAACAAATTTTGTATGATCTACATCATGGTGTGTGCGGAGGCCATCACCATTGGAAGGCTACTGTTAGGAACCAAACATCGATATAGCATAGAAAAAATTCAAGAAAAGTACTCAACGCCTTGAAAAAGAGATAATTTCAGATAATAAGCCTCTTCGAGGGGGAAACCTCCTTTTACCCCACTTAAATGTTCAAGTACAAGATGATTCACAATGA